>JAULJZ010168759.1:0-24857 GCA_032270985.1 Heliamphora pulchella
TGATGTATCTTTTTGGTATTCTAACCTACTAAAATGATTTATTTTAGTGTTATTATTATTGTTATTATTTATAAAAACATTGGCAATAATAAATTGTTTAAATGTAGACAATTAAGCTACTTTAAGCTACTTTGAGTAGATGTGACTTTTTGACTTATTTAAGCGTGTAAGAATTTTAATAATGATTTGTTTGCCTTTGTTGGTCTATAATATTATATTTTTATGTTTATTACTTGTATAAAAATTCTTGGGTCATAATAATACTTAATTTATATAATTTTTTCTCATTTTTTAGCATAAAAAGGCAAAAAAGTCACTTTTTGGGCACAAACTCCAATGTGGCCGGCCACTAAGGGCATTTTTGTCATTGTTTGATGTTATTTTGTCTTTTGCTACTTAATTGTATTTAAATATCTGATTTAGGGTGTCCATGTGTCAACTTTTAAATTTTTAAGATTTTTTGGTATACTAGGGGCAAAATGGTCATTTTATCATAATTATGAGAATTTTTGATTTTTAATCTTATATTTCATATTATTTACTTAATTTAAGATGTCAGGAGTCTTCTTTGAGTATTAAGGTTTTACCTTTGAGTATTTTGATCTTTTTAGGGTTTTTGGGACAAATTAGAATTTCGGGTTGAGTTACAGTTTTCATTGTTCCAGCGACCTATGATCTTGTTAACAAATTGTCGCTAAAGCTAAGGTTTGGGTTGAATTTCTAGCACATGTTGTTATAATCTGGATCGTTACTACTATGGTCCGAACCAGGGTGTTACATTTATTACTCATAACGAGGAGTTTTGGTGATGGTTTTAGTGTGCAATTTTTTCAAAAAGTCTGTTCCTTAGAATTCCTTGGGTAGAGTTTGCTTGATCAGTTGTGCTATTTGGGAGATGGGTTGTGGTCACATACAACTCATGTATTGCATTGCACTCCATAAATACAGATTTTATACTTAGTTCTTCTCTAAAAATGTCAAGTTTAATCTAAATAACTGTGGGTTTGGTAGATTACTTATGGGTTAATCACATATGATTTTAGAGTATACTTTTGAGTTTTGGTTGATGGCGTTTATGCCACAGATGAAGGGAAAGATTTACTGAAAGGGGAATTTCACAAAAAACCTGAATATCTGGAGAAAGAACGGTACAAGGAACCATAAGGATTCGACATTGCTCCTAAGGAGCAGTAGATTACAACTTTTCATTTTCTCTTGTCTTTAAGTTGTTAATCCAAGATATTTTGCTTTAATTCTGATGGATGACTGTAAAATTTATACTCGTTCTAATGTTTTGCCAGACATTAATCTTTATTTACGCAATTAAGTATTTTACTTATCTATGAATGAATCTGTAGAATAACCCTAATTATATAGATATTTATGTCTTTAACGTTCTCGAAAATCGGGGCATTACAGAAGTGAGGAGGAACACGTGGATCACTTAAAAATTGCTTTGCAATCCTTGAGAGATAACAGATTATATGTGAAGTTTAGTAAGTGTGAATTTTAGTTGAATCAAGTGGTGTTTTTGGGTCATGTTATAACTAGGAAAGGAACTCGAGTAGACCTAATGAAAGTTGAAGTTGTGATTAATTGGGTTAGATCAACCAGTGTGACTGAAATACGTAGCTTTTTGGGCTTAGCTAGTTATTATCGGAGGTTTATTCAGGACTTTTCTTTAATCACAAAACCCATGACTCGATTAACCTAAAAGAATGTAAAGTTCGAGTGGTCCGACTAGTGTGAACGAAGCTTTTAAGAGTTGAAAACTAGACTAGTGAAAGAACCATACTTACTCTCTCATCAGGTAACGAAGGTTTTGTAATCTATAGTGATGTGTCACATCAGGGTTTGGAATGTGTTTTGATACAACATTGGAAGGTCATTGCATACACGTCTAGACAGTTGAAAACCCATGAAAAGAATTACCCTACCCACAATTTGGAGTTAACCGCAATTGCATTTGTACTTAAACTATGGAGACACTACCTGTACGAAGTAACTTGTGAGATCTTTTCAGATCATTAGAGATTTAAGTATATTTTCACTAAAAAGGAGTTGAACCTAAGATAAAGGAGATGGATGGAGTTGACTAAGGATTACGATTGTACGATTCACTATCATCTGGGAAAGGCCAACATAGTGGCAGTGCACTAAGTCGGAATACATCGCGAAGTATGACATGCGTTCGAGCAATACAACGTAGTTAATTTTTGGAGATACGATTACATGAAACCAACATTGTTGTAGGGAAGAATGGAGGTCTATTGGCAACTCTTAGTGTAAGACCAACTTTGTGAGATCAAATTCGAGTGGCTCAATTATTGGATAGCCAGGTGGAAAAAGTAAGGTCGGAGGCAGATGCTAAGGACAAGACAGAGTTTGAAACTCGAGACGATGTGTTGTGGTTTAGCCATATATTGTATGTGCCAAGTAATGACGAGTTAAGGAAATAGATTTTAGACAAGGCCTATAATTCAGCGTACATGACGCACCCTAGAAGTACAAAAATGTATGGAGATTTAAAGGAGCGTTACAGGTGCAGCAGGATGAAGAAGGATATTGCAGACTTTATGGAAAGATGTTTGGTATGTCAACAAGTCAAATTTGAACACCAAAACTCGGAGGGACTTTTACAACTATTACATGTGACTGAATGAAAGTGGAAACATATCACTATGGATTTTGTAACTAGGTGGGTTGCCTCAGTCACTAAAATGTAATGATGCCATTTAGGTGATCATAGATCGATTGACGAAGTTATCACACTATCTACCCATTAAGTTGACGTTTACTTTGGACCGATTCGCACAACTATACATTGACGAGATCATTCGTCTTCATGGGGTAATAGATTCTATAGTATCAGATAAAGATCTACACTTTACATCAAGATTTTGGCCAAGCTTACAAGAAGCATTGGAGACTACTTTGAAGTTTAGCACGACCATTGATTCGCAAATCGACGGCCAATCAGAGAGAACGATTCAAACCTTGGAAGACATGCTCAAAGCTTGCGTTCTGGACTTTTGAGGAAGTTAGGAGGAGCATTTATCTTTGATCAAATTCGTGTGCAACAATAGTTTTCAATCGACGATATGAATGGCACCCTACGAGGCGTTATATGGCAGAAAGTGTCAGAGCCCAATTTATTTGGAGAAAGTTGGAGAAACAAAGTTTTTAGGACCTGAAATTTTCCAAATCACTACGGACAAGATAATGTTAATTCGAGAGAGATTGAAGCAATCACAAGACATGTAGAAGAGTTATGCGGACAATCGAAGATGGGACCTAGAATTTGAAGTTGGAGATCACGTACTCTTAAAAATATCGCCATAGAAAGGAGTGATGAGATTTAGAATGAAAGGAAAGTTTAGTTCTCGTTACAGCTGACCATATAAAATTCTCAAGAGAATGGAAAATACCGCGTATCAATTAGCCTTACCACCGGAATTGTCAAGACTGCACAATGTATTCCATGTCTCGATACTAAGGAAATACATACCCGACCCTTCTCACGTTTTAACAATACGACCCATCGACCTCCAACCTGACCTCACAAACGAGGAGGAGCCAACGCAAATACTAGATAGGAAAGAACAAATCCTGCAAAGCAAAGTTATTCCATTGGTGAAAGTACTATAGCAAAGTCATTCAGTTGAAGAAGCTACTTGGGAACGAGAGGAGAATATGAGAAAAAAGTATCCACATCTTTTTGAATAAGATATGTAAATTTTGAGGAAACAAAATTTGTTTAAGGGGAGCAGATTGTAATAACCGCATTTCCGAAACTAATATAAATGAAAATGTGAATTGATGTAGTTAGTATGTTAGCTATAGAAAGAAACTCAAAACCTAACTCCCCAGAGGAGATCTAAACTAAACTTAGAGTCTTCTTGAACCTGAGAATTGGGATGGACTAAACCTAGTGTTGATTTAAAGTTACAAAGTTGGGAGCCCAAGTCCTTAAGCCCAATAAAGAAAGAAATGGAAAATTTGGCCCAAAGATTAGCTAAGGTCCATTTCTTCAATAAAGCTCAAACACACACAAGGCCCAAGACTAAGAATGATGCCCAAGTAGGTAGATCGACCCGACTCAAGTAAGGCCTAAATTATTTAATTTAGGCCCACAGAAATCAAAATAAAAGTTCATACGTCAAGCCCAACTTAAAAAATAAAAGATAAGCCCAAATTTAATTACTTTGGCCCAGAATTTTAAAATCAAGAATTATTAAATACAAAAATCAATTATTAAAAAAATAGAAATTGGAACCCCATGTGGCTGGCCACCTTGAAATGTGTGCTAAGAAAATACCATTTTTATACTTTTGATGGATTTGAGAGATTTATCTTTTGGAGCCCAAGCAAGACTTGTGCTTTTTGGAACTTTTCTGTATAACTTTAGCAGTTTAAGATAGTTTTAATATTTTTAATTTCTAAGAAATTAATTCTAAAATAAAATCTTAATTCTAGAAAATTAAGTAAGTTACATACATTAATCACCTTTTGTGTCAAATTATCTTCCCGAATATTGTAAAAACTTTTTTGCCTGTTTTTTAGCTAAAAGAGTTTATTTCCGCTAAAATCTTCCCAACTCCTTATCATTCATCTCTTGACAATACATCAACCTACAAAATTATAATTATGAAATTAGTTCCTAACCTATTCTAATTAATTACCAAACATATCACGCCCCAAACACCAGGGTCACGCGAAAGGTCACCCAAACACCATTTTAGAAAATAAGATTTGCAGTTGGAAAACCATCAGCTCAAAAATATACATCATTTCGATAAAAATTTTCACACTTCAACTCTCATAAACTGTAAACATGCAATCTCATACATGAGTAAGTATATCGCCTCAAGGCGTACAAAACCAGCCTTCTGAAATAGGCATCACATGTATAAGTGCATGTCCAAAACCAGGAAATTATAACTAGTCTTCCGCCACCACAGGAATCTAGGCCAGCTCCTCACGCTCACCTGAAAAGGTTTAGCAGCAAAATCCCACACCGTAAGCCGAAACCCAATAGAAAACAGACAGTAAAACTGTAAAGCAGGCTATGCAATCACAAGCATACGGGCTCAGCGACAGGAGCCAAAAAGGTTTTCCTTCTAAAATCACAAGTTTTTCCATCAGACTAACACAAGTCTCAAAAGGTTTTATCTCATAACTTTTCAGATCTTATATTATTCTAGGAAGCTAAATTAGCTAAGTCGAAAAGCTAAATTGGACGTGCTTCGTATTTTTATTGATTTCTAGAGTGCAGGTTTTTACACAATTAGGGTTTGAAGAACACAAAAACAAAGACCAAACTTTAATCGTGTTCTTGACGTTTGAAAATACGGTTAAAGACTTAATTGGAGAAAAGATGCCAACTAATAATCGTGTTGATCTTTAGATTAAAGTTTGTTGCTGAAAATGAAATTAAATAAGATAATTTTTTTTTTGGATAAATAACTGTGACATAGAAGAAAATAAAAAATTACAAGGATACAAGGGGCACAACCCCAGGCCTTACAAACCCTAAAAATGAAAGCAACCACAAAACCAAAACCCAAAGCTACATCAAAATACCGGCTCTAGGCTCATCCATAACCAAAAAACAAAGGCAAAGGGCGATGCCCCGGCCATAATTTGACAAAGTAATGGGCGGGGAATCAGCATCACCAAACAAAACACAACGACAAACTATAGAACCAAGACAAAAAATTGAACGTAAACCGAAAAAAGCCACAAAACAGTGGAGAAAACCATAAATAATCAAGCACCACTACAGCTATAATGAAACATCAGAGAAGCCAATATAAACAACATTTAAGCACCACTTCAGCCGCCACTATCAGGAGATTATCCATCAGAGAAGCCAATTGCTGAAAGCCACAAAATAGAGGATGCAAAAAACACAACCAATCAAAGAAAGGATCCAGCCAACAGAAGCTGAGATGTTTATCCGAACCTGCTGCCACATTTAACCAGATGATGAAATGCTAAAATAGGACGCCACGCCTATGGAAACTAAACGACGTCCATTACCGGGCATCAAAACTGAAGCAGGAATAGCCCCAAAGAAACTATTGTGCACATCATATAATACAAATGCCAATATAGAACAAAATAGCACTGTAGCTGGAGAGACTACAGTAGTTGAGATGCGGTAGATCGCTCTCAGTCAACTTCATCACTTGGAATAAGTTGGTCCTGCTCTATCCCTTGACCTTCCAGCAAGATCGGTTCCAGCCCTTTAGCTGACTGGCTTCTAGTGAGTGGAGATCGTACAAGAGATATTACTTCTGCCACTTTAGCAACCGGGCTACCAAGGATAGGGGTAGCTAGATTAGTAGCCACAACTTTAGTTTTCTCCGGATTGTCCTTTCCCAAAATTGTAGTTGCATCTTCAGGATATATCGGGTTCTCCTTCCCCAGAACAACCTCGCATAAAATCAAATTAGAAAAAGAAGGGAAAACATGGAGATCAACAATTCGAACCTCAGACTCCATCACTTTACCTTTACCTACTCGAACCCATTCCTGCGGGTCTACAGTTGGTTTATGAATTTTGCACCTTTTAGTTTCATGCCCAAAAGCTTGACAATGTGAACAGATAGCGGTAAGTCCCTGGAACTCAACACCAACCATGACTGTGTCCCCATCGCACTTCACAGTGACCGAATTACGTAGAGGTTTGGACACATCAACCTCAATACAGACTCTAGCATATGAAATTTGTTGTTTGGTAACTGTAGCACTGTCCAAGAGGAGTTCCAATAACACTAGCAATTCTACTCAAGCATCCCGAATTCCAGAATTCAAGCGGAAGATCATGTAGTTTGACCCAGATCAGGATCTTGGAGATAGCTTCCTTAGTGAACTTAAATCACTTTTTCCAGCATTATAAGATTAGAAGTTTACCTGAAAAATGACAAGGTATCTATCCATAATAGACTCCATAGCCTCAACACTCTTAAACTTTAAGATGAAGAATCCCCTATCATTCCCAAACACGTCAGTCAAGCCATCATGTTCCCATAGAGTTCTCGTAGTGGCTCAGACCAAACCAAATGCCAATGGAGGATCTAAAAAATAACCAACTAGACAATATTCCCATGCTTTTTCATCCACAAGAATTTTATCAATTTCAATAACATCAGGGAGGTTCGGGTTGGGACGCTCAACAAATTCAAGATGCGAACCAGAGGTGCTACGGTTTGTCAACAGTGAAGCCTAGGACTTTGTCTTGGGCAAACTATCAAACACCTTAGGTGCAAGCTTTGACCCATCGGTAATGCCCTCTTCTCTAGGAGGGCTAGACGATACCACCTTGGCCTAAGAACGAGTAGCAACATACTTTGTCTGAGACGATCTGCCCCCAAACCTGAATGGACCACGCCCCCCTCGGCCCCTAACTCTAGGCAGAAAAGAGGGGTCCCGAATAGGGTTATCGTTTTCATCATTGATCCATCTGAACTTTTTATGAGCCTCTTCAACCGAAGAGAGAACTACAGATGCTTTACCCTCTTTATGCGCACGTACCTCAGAAAGCCGTTCGATTTCACCCTCCACCATTGCTTTATCATAGAGGGCCATATTCAATTTAAGCAAATCAAGGGAGGCATCATTCTCCTCAACTTCAGGTTCCGTATCCACATTCGCTGGGTTACCTTGGTGAGACAAAGATGGGACCTTAGAGGGACTTACCTCCTTCAGCCGCGAGAGCCGAGCTTCTAATGCTGGAATCAAGTCTGAATGGATGGGTTTGACACCTTCACACATGTTAGCAATCTCTTCCTTATCCACCAATTTGTCAAGGGAAGAGAGGATACTGTGCACTTTGTTAGCTTCATGAAAGATCTCGCTTAGTTTGGACGGCGACCTTAGTCCCGTAGGGGAGGACGGGTTGAAACCCTCCACCAGTACAACATCTTGTTGTTGCTCCCCCATAGAAGAAACCCTAGGTGGGCTCACAACCCTTTCTGGAGTGCTCGCCATGTAACAGAATAGAAGAGGGAAAGCTCAGGCGCGGCGGGTTTGGTATCGTACACACCATCGCACCTTTTTTCGCACACACTAAGCACGCGTGTGTTATCCATCATTTACTCTTTAAAAATTCTATTGATCATGAAATAAGACAAATTTCGCAGGTATAATTATTTTCTAACTTTGGGAGTTTTATCAGGTTTCAATTTTAATTGTTAGATATAAAAAAGTTTTTAATTTGGAGCCTATTTTGGCACTTATCCATCCGAATTTTTTCTCATATGATTTATATACATCATCATTAGATCTTGGTTTTTGGGCCTAACAATTGGTATGAGAGCGGTCTTCAATTATATATATGAATTGAATCAGGGTTCGAATAGACTTAGATTTGTACTAACTTTTATTTTGCAGGCGATCTAATCCTGACTTTAATGGTCATACTTTGCATGTTTGATTGTATGGTTTATGATTGTTTAATTAATTATGTTTTTTTATAACGTTTGAACCGTGGTAGTTAAATTGTCCTTTGGAGGCGTAAGATTATGTGTAAGAATTTTAATATTTAAAATCCTTGTAAATATTTTTCTTCGAAGTTCAGTTATCATCAAAAGAATGAAGAAGCAGTGGTGAGTAGCAACAGAGTACGAAGCGAGGCGACGCAAGGCAACGCACGAAGCAACGCGCACAACGAGCAGTGCACGCGCGGCGGTGGGCACGATAGCACAGCGGCGGTGCTATGTCGGACTATGACTATTCAACATAGTGTTATGATGCCTACATGATTATTATTATTATTCCAGTGTTATGTATCTAACCGGATTGCAAGGATACATGAATGGACATGAACTCTTTGACACAAAGAGTTATAACTTAACCATAAAACTAAGATATTTTAAAATTATTTATTTTAAATTTAAATACGTTTATGGCTTATTTATTTGGTTATTGCTTATTGTTCAATTTAATTAGTTCATTGTTCGAAATTAATTTTTTCAGTTAATGGCAAAAATAAAATAAAATTTTCATAAATTATTTTTCAAGAAAATTTTGAGATTTCATTTTGGCACTCAGAAACACGTTTAAGATGGATTAAAAAAATCTGGTATCTTGAAAAATGTGAGACCTGATTTTGCTTCTTTTTCGTGATATATATATATATTCGACGTGTTCCTTTTCGTTATACGTATATCTTCAGTGTTCGTTTATGCTTCATTGTTGTAGAACATCATGTTTATATATGTGTTATGCATGTAGGGTTTGGTTTCATCCCATTAAATTCAATTTTTCACCTAGTGACGGTCGCTCGAGCAATGGCTTGTCCACTTGAGCAAGCCTATTGGCACCATAGATATAGGCTTCTAGTATCCTAAGTTCACATCCTTTGAAATGATTAGTTATTCATATGCAGATTTTGCTCGCTGCACAATCTATTCGTGAAGCCGCAAAAGCACTAGTGGTACTTGTCATTTCCTAGGTAAATAACTTGTTTCATAGTTTTTCAAGAAACAAAATTCTGTAACTTTATCTACCGCTAAAGCCGAATATGTGGCTGCGGATAGTTGTTGTACACAAATTTTATACATAAAACAACAACTTCAAGACTTTAAATTAAAATGCGATGTTGTGCCGATTAAATGTGATAATACAAGTGCAATAATTATTTCTAAAAATCTAATTTTGCATTCATGAACAAAACATATTGAGATAAGACACCATTTTCTTCGTGATCATATACAAAAAGGTGATATCTTTTTAGAATTTGTATGTACTAGTGAGTAATGGGGGCAGACATTTTTACTAAACCACTTACTGAGGAAAGATTTATTATAATAAGAAGAGAATTGGGCCTAATGCATGTGCGTGAGGTTGTATGATTTGTTGAAAAGAGTTTTTAAAATAAATAAACTATTCTTTTTAGGCAACTGAACAGGTCCAGTATTGTGCAAAAAAGGCCAAAGGGCACTATCCAGTCGACTGATCACCGATCTAGTTGACTGAAGGCTCATCCAGTCGACTGAATACCAATCCAGTCGACTGAACCGTTGGGGATTTAAAAACCTAGGGCACTGAACGCCATTTCACTTCTATCCTTTTATTTCCCACTCTTGGTTTCTCTCTCCTAGGGCTTGAAATTACTTGTCTTTTCACTCAAAGGGGTACCATTTCATTTTAATCTCACACTCTAAACCTCTTAATCTCATTTTTTTTTCTTCTCAAAAATCCTTTCATGGCTCCAAGAACTAGAGGTGGTAAAGGCAAATCAATTGCACGAGAGAAAACAACTGATGAAACAGAAAATTTGTTCTCCACAAGCCAAGCCGAAACTCTCTACAAGAATCATCTCCAATCTCTCGACCCTATTTTAGGTAAAATTCTAAACATGCGCTTCATGGATTCTTATTTTCCTCACATTTTACGCCTTATAATTAAGCTTGGTTGGGGTCCATATGTTTTCTATCAATCCAAAGGTGTTTATCCCCAACTTACTCGTTTATTTTCCGCCAATCTTGTCAATGAAAATCTAACCCGTCCTGGTGATCATTACACTCATCTTGCTACTTATCTTCATGGAAAAACTTACTACTTTACTGATCAAAACATTGCACGCGTTTTTGGCATGGGTAGAGGTGATTTTGTATGTCTACAAATTTTCTCTTCATCATGGATCAGGGCTCACGAATTCACTCCTGAAACTTTTTTACCCATGATCATGAATGAACCCCCTCTAAATTTTTCCCTCACCCCATCTTACTCCCAACTCACACTTGAGGCCAAAATTTTGCATCTTATCATTACTTAAAACATATTGCTTCATAGTGGATCTCGCACCTACATTTCATATCTTGACTGCTTTATATTATGGTGCATCTTCATGGAAAAATGCCTCGACCTTCCATCCTTGATTTGTCAATGGACATACTCTTCCTTATAGAGGTTTTCTCACACATCTTTTTGAGTCTTTTGGGTTTTTCTCCTCTCCTTCCAATTTCCTTAGCCCCAAAGCTTCTGACTTTCTCACTGCTACGACCCTCAAGCAAATGGGCTATCGTCTCCAAAATAGTGAATGGAAACACAACACTCATAGGGACGCACCTCCAGTTGAGCAAGGAGAAGAGGATGAGGCTACCACCTATGCACAGGCTGATGCACCTTCTCGTACTATTCATCCATTTGGTCATTCTGCTACTGCTACTCCTGCTCCTGCCCTTGATCCATCCACTCAATCATTTTTAAAGAAAATGGTAAAGTCGTTCACAAAGCAAGTTAATAAACAGTTTGCACAGGTCCAAACTCACCTTACTCGAATTGACGATGCTTTAGGCATTCCTCACTACGACGCCTCTTCACCCAAGGATGATGGTGCTGACGATGACGCCGAGGTTACCTCTAGCTCTGCTTCTTTTTGATAATTCCAAAAGGGGGAGAAACAAGTGAGCAAAAAGGAAAGCATCTTTATCTTTTGGAGAGAATGTGTATCTGTAATGATAATTATCATGTACTTGTGCTACTCTTAAACTTTTGGATGATGTTATGTTATGTGAATGGTTGTTTTAGTTTATATTATGACTTGTTGGATATTGCATGGATAGATATTGCATATTTCATTTAAATGATTGAAAAGAATTAACCGTTAAAAAAGATGCTTAAAAGTATTGAAATGATTATCTTCACATCTATGCATATCGTAAGGGAGAGTATTTCAAATTTATTTACATGCTTATTGATAGAGGGAGCTTCATATAAGCTTTCCTACATTATTTTTGCTCTGTGTTTGTCATCATAAAAAATGGAGAGATTGTTGGCCTAACAAGACTTCAATAACCGTTTTGATGATAACAAATCTATATATCTAATTGTGCAAATTGAGTTTACAGAAAATATATAATTAGCACAATCAAATATGTGGAAGCCATGTCGCGATTTCAACTCAAATACTTTAGCGACAATCTCTTTGGAACAAAGGAAAAGATTGAAGTATATTGAAGAACTTCAAAGAAGTGAAAGATTGAAGAATTTCTCTTGTATCATTTTTTTAGGATCTATGTAAAATCACTAAACTCATGATTATTTCTTTTTAAAGCTCATAGGAATCCTAAAATATCTTTAAAATATTTTTACAAAAATAAAGAGATCAAAACCTTTGGGAAAATCAAAATTCTGGATTTTTAGCATTCCAGTCGACTAATACAACAGAGTACAGTTGACTGAAAATGGTATGTCAAACAAGTTTTGAGTTTCAACACAGTCCAGTCGACTGACCTTCAGATCCAGTCGACTGAAATCTGGTCCAGTCGACCGAACAAGCTTATCCAGTCGACTGAATAGGTTAAAATTCAAATTTTGTGCTGAAACGGCTAGTTTGACATTGCCATGTTTAGCCCAACGGCTAGTCCAAGTTTGAGGCCTATACATAGAGCCTTTGAGCTTTGGTTTTATTCATTCAAAGCCTCTGAAACATTCTCTCATATACATTCTACATTTGTGCTTAAACTCCTAAGTTTTTCATTCATACTTTTGAGAGAAAAGATTGTTTAGATTTCTCTTTGAGCTTCATTGATATATTCTTTGAGAAGTGAGTTAGAGCTTTCAATTCTTGTACTCATCTGTTGATCATCGGAGCATTCCTTTGTACACTTTTCTTATCATTCTGTTGTATTTGAAAAAATGCGTTTCTCAAAAGAGGCTAATCTGCCTACAAGGATTGGATTGCTTGAGAAGGGTACATTCACAAGAGAGGCTACTCCTCCTAAACTAAGGAGAGATGCTGCTCTGCTTATTGAAAGAGAAGTAGTAAGAAATTCTCATAGCGGTTGGCTTGAGGTAAGGACGTAAGCCGTTGCGCCGAACCTTGTAAAAATCATGGTGTCGTAATTCTATCTTTCTTTACTTTTCTTGTTTATCATTATTATTATCTTGTTGTTTACTTCTGTATCACACTCATTTAAATCATTTACTTGGTTTTTAAAATCTCAAACAAGAAAGCTTTGAATATTGTGATATTATGAATTAAAATTAAAACTACTTGTGCTTTAATCTTCTAACAACCATATTTAAAAATATACTTGAAACTATTCTTGTGAATTAAAATATCTTGGTACAAGTGAATTGAAAGTTATACTTGTCTTCTAAATACTTGAACTAAGATTTTTTAAATATCTAATTCACCCCCATCTTGGGATTACACACTATTATCAGGTTTAATTTTTGATATTTTAACATCATTTAGATAAAAATATTTTCTACAACTTTTATGTTTATCACTAAGGTCAGATCTTTTGGCCCAACTAGGTTTCAACCTATTTTGATGAGAACAAACCAAAGCTTCTAATTGTGCAAATTGAGTGACTTTAATGGCACAAGCACAATGAGAAAGCAAAATAAAAGCCATGAAGCATGAAGATCATATTCAAACGACTAAGATCCATGGAGCAAGAGAAAAACCAACAAGAAAAGAAAAGAACTTGAAAGAGTTGAAGATTTTCTAAGTGTAAATGCACTAGGACCTATGTAAGTTCACGTACCATTGGTTATATACGTGAAAGCTCATAGGAGACCTTTGATGTACCATAGGTTGGTTAAGTATTTTATAACAAATCATTTTCAAAGTATAAAATGTGCTTTAAAATGTTTCAAAATGTGAACATTACAGTGCTTTATTTTTGTATTCACTTGCTCGCCGAAGGAGCTTATTCATTGTATCATCCTACTTGGATTCCTTGTATTCCTTGTATTCTTGTTGTAACTTGAGAAGGTAATTCTTAAGAGAGGCTACTCCGCTAATTGAAGGAGCGAGGGAACTCCGCCTATAAAGAGGGACTTAAGGAGGGAACATCCTCAAGAGAGGCTACTTCGCCTAGACTAAGGAGAGAGGCTCCTCCGCCTATTGAAGGAGAGGTAGTAAGAAATCCTCATAACGGTTGGCTTGAGGTAAGAACGTAGGCCGTTACGCCGAACCTCATAAAAATCATGGTGTTCATCTTCTTGCTTGCTTATTTCTTTTATTACTTCATTATTGATTCTCTTAACATCGCACACGTTTACACTTAAGTTATTTCATCATTTGATTCATTTGCTTCGCAAGTAATATTATTGCACTTTAATTTTCTATCAAGAGATTAATTTACTTGCAAATTAAAATTGAAAACTATAAAATAAGAAAAGTGTTCTTAACATATACTTGCAATTGAATCTTTTATTTCTCACATCTTTTAAATCTTAAAACTAGAAAGTTTTTGTTTAATTCCTTCTTTTCACTTTGGAAGAAATATTGTTAAATTAAAATATTCTTGTATCTTAATCTAGAGGTCATATTTGATAAATATTAAACTTGAAAGCTATACTTTAAATTTTTAAAACTAATAGAGTGTTGTATTTGATTAACAAGAAGTTCTAAATTTTGTCTACACTTATACTTAATTATTTCAACACAAAGTTTTGCTTATAAATTTAATATAAATTTACTTGTGTTTTAAATAAGTAATATTTTTGTGAAGTAAAGATCATACACTTGTGTTTGATTATTTAATCTAAATTTTTTTAATATCCAATTCACCCCCCCTCTTGGGATTACACATTTACTATCAAGATCCTAAGACACGGGAGTCATTTATTTTATTTAAGTAAAAATCGTTCATCATTTTACAGAGAAAAACACAATAATTGGGCCTTTGTTGGTGTGAGATCCTGACCTATTTTCTTTTTTCAGCGTTTTCGGACGCGCGTTACATGTTTTTGTTTGAGCATGTTTTTATTGCTTTGATGCATGATTGGATTTAGATATGCATGCGGGGTAGGTTCTCGGGGCCGTTGGGCATTGCAGTGTGAATTTTGAAAATTTAAAAAATATATATATTTTAGAGGTCTATAAATATCTAGAGTTAGATATTTTCTAAAACTTCTCCAACAAGCTTCTTATTTTCTCTCTGCCTTCTTTCTAAGTTCTCAGGGGCCTGGGGCTCGATTTTCAACGATCTAACAGCGGATCCTTGCTTTTAGCACGGTGGACTACGCAACCATCCGGTCAGATTTTGATTCCAACAAAGCTTGGTTTTGCACGTGGTTCGAGGCATCGAGTTTTGAACTCACCGAGGTATGATTTTAAACCTGTTTGTTTTATAAAGGTGCTACGTGTAATCGGGTGTCTTTTTATCGGTTGGTTTGTTGTAGATCTGAGTTTTTGTTTAGTTGGGTTTTGGACTTAAAACTTGTGTTTCGACGATTTCGGTGGATGAAATTGGGTATCAAGAGTTTCTTTTGAGGTCTCGGTGTTAGGCCTAGGCGTGTTCATGTTTGTGGGTATTAGATCGGTGTTCAGAGGTTTCAATTTGGGGTTTGGATGTAGAAACCCGTAGCTTAGAATCAAGTTCCGCCGAGGTTCGGTCGACTAAACCATGGGGTTCGGTCGATTGGACCGTGGGGTTCGGTCGACTGAACCGTGGGTTTTGGTGTTTTGTAGATTCCAGTTGGGTGTTCGGTCGACTGGAGGTGGAGTTCGGTCGACTGAAGTTCTGGGTTGCTGGTTTTGTGATTTTGGTTGGGTTTTTGGTTTCCAATTGGTGTTCTTTGTTATTCAATTGATTAATTTATGGGAATTAGTCGATTCAAATACCTTTGGATTCCTTTCGGGGTTCGGTCGGTTGTGTAGTGGTTTCGGGGGTCGTGTGGTAACCTCGTGTGTTCTTGTTGATGCCACCCTCGGGGATGATGAGTTGGTGAGATATGGGTGTTTGTTATGCGTTGAGTGTTTTAGCCCGTGGTTCCTTTCGGGAAAGGGTCTTGGGTTGTGAACCGTGAGGCTTTTGGGTTTTTAATTGGCCTTCAGGCTAGGCTTGGTTGTTATATGTGGCTATGTGCTTTTACAACGGGCTTTATGAATGTTATAGCTGCAGTTTGTTCATGCATGGATTATGTAATGTGATTTACATGGCTTTCGATAACATTATGTCTAACGTGGTTTATGCTTTAAAATCCCGAGTTTTATAGGCATGTGGATGTGGAATCTAAGGAATAAATGCATGTAGTGCATGTTGCATGGGTGCAGGTTTATGTGAGTCGCGTGTGTAGCATGTGACGTGGTTTGTGAAACGTAGTGATAGTACGTGATTTTATGCATTTAAATACTGAGTAGGTTATGCATAGGTGCATGAAATGACATAGATGGTTATGTTGGCTCTGACTGACGGTAATTACGTTAGGGTTACGACCATTCGGTTAAAGTCCGAGAAGATTACGTTAGGGTTACGACCATTCGGTTAAAGTCTGAGAAGATTACGTTAGGGTTATGACCCTTCGGTTAAAGTCTATAAAGAGGTGTTCGATAGGGCAATGGTCCCTCGGTAAACGTCCGTAAAGATGCATTGGCGGGGGCTGCGGTCCATCGATGAAAGTCCGAGAAGACGCATGGATTGCATAAACTGCATTATGAGACGGACAGACCAGTTTTTCAATTGTTTTAAGAGTCGTGTGAATCACGATCTAAAAACTCTTTTTCAACTATTTTTTAAGGCTCTTGTGAGTGAGTCAATACATGGTTTGTATCCTCGCTTTCCCTTGCATTTGAAATTTTTTTCAAGGCTTGAAAGAGAGTCTAAACCTGCACTTCGATTTCCTAGCATATTTTGTTTATATTGCATGCTTGTTTAGTTTCTATTGAGTTTTGGCTCACGGTGTGGATTTTCTTTTCTTTAGGTACCGGTCACGCTGATTGATCGGGAGGTGCCGGAGAAGGTGGAAGAGTGTAGTCTTCCTTTTTGTCCCTTTTGATCATGTATGCTTATTACATGTTTCTCGGCGTTGGAGCCTTGTAATGTATGTCGTTTGGCGTTTATTTACAATGCATGTATGTTTATTTAGAGAGAGTATTCTCAAGCTGGGTATCATGTTTGGTAATTTATGGGTATTTCACGTGGCCTGGAATTTGGGGCGGGACAGTTGGCCATAGTTTTGGGGCATTAGCTCAAAGGCTATAGGTCTACTTTTTGGTGAGGTTTTATCTTAAGGTGTCCTCTACAAGTTTCATGTTTTGTGCTAGGGTAAGTTGTTTGAAAAACGTTTGAGATTTTGACCAATTTATCAAAACGGTTCAGTCAGCCTAAAAAGGGTCTACAAAATGTGTTTTTAACAAATAATTCTCAAAACCTTTGGGGTATAATCCGATGGTATTTTGGTATAATTGTTTCTCAGTATTTAATTTAATATGTTAGCTATATTTTTCATGTTTACAACTTTTGAATTTAGCTACTAAAAATTTATGTTTTAGGTCTCACAAAAATGTGTGACAAAAAGGTCTGTCAGTCACTAAACCTTATCAGTGACTTTGGGGAGTCTTTCGACCTATCAAGATTTCATAGTTTTGGCTCAGTTTTTGTGGAAAGAAAGATAAATATGTCCTCTACAAGTTTTATGTTTTGACCCAAGCTCGGTTCTCACTCTAACTTAGAATTTTCAGGTCTTTAACTCAGAGTGACCAAGATCAGACACTCTTTAGTAAAAATTACATATCTGGAGTTCTACCCAACGAAATCACTTCAAACCATTTTTGTATGAAAGAGAACTCAAACAGTTAGGTCTGGACATAAACATTACTTTAAGATCATTTTTCTACATTTAGTTACGATGTTTTAAAGTTGGTAGAATCTTGATAAGCCCAGAAAATCATGCGGTGTCCATTTTTGTTGTGTTTTCTTTGCATGCATGTTATAAACTCACATAAATCAAAACTCCAAAATATGTTTAAGCTATAAACTCAAAAATATACACATGCCAACACATGTAAAGCTTGTTTATATATAAACAGCCCATAAACTACTCATACGACACCTTTCTGAGTTATTATTTGTTTTATTTTTTTAGGGTTGATTATAGAGATAGATTGAATGTTATTTAATGAGAGCTTCTCATATGATTTTAAGAGATTTTCTTACCTCTTTTGATGCCTAAAATGTTGAGGAATAAATGGACTTAGCTTTGTTGCCTCCTTCTTGATTCTCTCATCTTTCTATTTTCTTCCTTATCTCTTCTTCTCTCCTTCTTCTTTGAAAACACTTAGAAAATTTTGGGACCTCTCTCTCACACTCTCTCAGCCAAATGTACATGAAGGGGAAGGGTGTTTGGCATGTTGGTTTTTATAGAAAAATGATAAAGGAGACTTAATTATTGTGTGTAAGAAAAATTTTAAATTTTCTAATTTCCTATTGGTTGCATGGGATGGTGGCCTCTATTTAACAAATGCATATATGATATTTTGCAGGTGGGAGAGTCGGCTGGGGCCTATTTGGGAAGACCAAACGCTATTTTTGCATTTAATTAGGGTTTAAATTATATTTTGGTAGCATTTTGTGCAAGAAAACACAAAATATTAATTCCATGTATCTTTTTGGTACCTAAACCTACTAAAACCTATTATATTAATGTATTTATAAATAATTTAGTCTTTTCATGATTTATCATAATTTTAATAGCAATTAATTAAATACATGTAGGCTTTTAAACTAATTAATTTAGTTTAACTAAAATTGACTTTTTTACTTATTTATTATGTAAAAATTTTAAATAATTATTTATTTTGCTTCTGTTGACCAATACTATCGTGTTATTATATATATTACTTACATAAAAAGTATTTGGTTAAAATAATACTTAATTTATACACTTTGTTCTCATTTTTTAGCTTAAAAAGGTAAAAAGTAGCTTTTTGGGCGCATTCTCCTAGGTGGCCGGCCATGCAAGGGCAATTTGGTTATTTTTTGTTATTTTGTATTTTATTAATTAATTACATATAAATATCTGATTTTGGGTGTCTATAAGTCAAATTTTAGATTTTTAAAATTTTTTGCTGTACTAGGGGAAATATGGGCATTTTACCTTAATTATAGAAATTTTTTATTTTTAATTTAATATTTTATATTATTTACTTAATTTAAGCTGTTCTGGGACTTTTCTGAGTGTTAAGATTTTGCTTCTGAGTATTTAGTCTCTTTTAGGGTTTCTGGGTCAAATTTAGGGTTTCAGGTTACTTAGGGTTCCCTTGTTCATGTAGCGACTTAGGTTTTTATTCTCTATCAATCGCTAATACTAGGGTTTGAACCGGATTATTACAATCTACCGCACTAAAACAAAATTTGTCCTCGAAATTTCATATCGTACCTCAATCTATGAATAATTGGGGATGATTTGTTCTCATAGCTTCTTGCCGCTCCCAAGTGGATTCTTCAATCTCGTTGTGCTTCCAAAGAACTTGGACGAGTAGAATGGTCTTGCCTCGAAGAATCATGTCTCGTTGATCGATAATCCTTATCGGTTGCTCTTCAAACGTGATATATTCATCAACATGTAGTTCCTTCCAATCTAAAATGTGGGCAGGATCAGGTTCATACTTCCTCAGCATCGACACATGAAAAACGTTATGAATGTTGACGAGTTGAGGTGGTAAAGCCAAACGATATGCCACTTCCTCAACCTTAGCTAGAATCTCGAACGCTCCAATATATCTTAGAGTTAGCTTTCCTCTTTGGCCGAAGCGTATCATCCCTCTTCCTGGTTGAATCTTCAGGAATACATGATCTCCTACTTCAAATCATAGCGGCCTTCGTCGTTGATCTGCATAACTCTTTTGTCGGCTCTGTGCGATGGCTATCTGTTGCTGAATGAGTCAGATCTTCTCCGTAGTCTCTTATACTAGGTCTGGTCCAAAAAGTACAGTTTCTCCTACTTCAGTCTAACAAATCGGCGAATGGCACGGTCTTCTGTAGAGGGCCTCATATGGTGGCATACTAATGCTGGATTGATAGCTGTTGTTGTAAGGAAACTCGACCAACGGTAAGTGTTTCTCCCAGTGTCCCTTGAAATCCATGACGTAGGCTCGAAGCATATCTTCCAGTGTTTAAATTGTATGTCCAGATTGTCCATCCGTCTGCCGGTGAAAGGCAGTGCTAAAGCAAAGCTCCATTCCTAAGGCGGTTTGCAAACTCTGCCAAAATCGTGAGATGAAACATGGATCTCGATCTGACACAGTTGATAATGGAATTCCATGAAGGCGTACGATTTCTCAAATGTACTTCTGGCTTAGGGTCTCTAGCTTCTCGAAAGTTTGAACTGGTAGGAAGTGTGCTGTTTTGGTGAGGCGATCTACGATTACCCAAATAGAGTCATGTCTTGCTGGTGATCTCAGTAGTCCAGAGACAAAATCCATGGTAACGTGGTCCCACTTCCACTGAGGTATCTCCAGGTGTTGAAGGGTTCCACCTGGTCTTTGGTGCTCGGCCTTCACTTGCTGACAGGTAAGGCATTTGACCACAAAACTTGTTACATCCTTCTTCATGCCATTCCACCTATAGTGCCTTTTCAAATCGTGATACATCTTTGTCTCTTCGGGGTGGACAGAAAAGAGTGATTGGTGATACTTTTTTAAGATGTCTCTTCTCAGATTCTCAACATTTGGTACGAAAAGTCATCCTTGGTAGGTCAACTGTCCATGCTTGTTGACTACCCATCCTGGCTTTGATTCCTCCGCAGTTAGATGCCTTCGAATAAATTCAGATTTCTGGTCGTACTTTTGGGCTTCCACGATTTGCTGACAGAGATTCGTTGTCGCCACCGTTAAAGAAAAACGGCTTCCATCCTCTGACTCTAATGGTTGGAGTCAGAATTCATTGAGCATTCCCATCTTATTCCATTCTCTTGAGGCCATACTAGCCATCGTACTCCTCGTTTTTCGGCTAAGGGTGTCGGCCACCACATTAGCCTTGCCTGGGTGATAGGCTAATGTAAACTAGTAGTCCTCTAAATACTCTATCAAGCAATGTTGTCTCATATTAAGATTCTTTTGTGTGAACAGATATTTCTGACTTTTGTGATCAGTAAAAAGCTCGAATCGTTCTCCATAGAGATAATGCCTCCATCATTTTAGCGTGAACACCACTGCTACAAGTTCCAGGTCGTGTGTAGGGTAATTCTACTCATGTGGTTTCAATTGTCTTGACCCGTAAGCTACAACCATATCATTCTGCATTAGTACACATCCTAGACCATCCTTTGATAAATCACAATACACCGTATACCCAACCTCTCGTTCAAGTATGATCAGGATCGGGGCACTGGTCAATCTCTTCTTGAGCTCTTAAAATTCTACTTCACACTTATCATTCCACTCAAATTTCACCTCTTTCTGCGCTAATCTGGTCATTGGGCGTGCTAATTTTGAGAAATCTTGGATAAATCTCCGGTAATATCCTGTTAGCCCAAGGAAATTACGAACTTTGAAAACATTTCGAGGTGGCTTCCATTCCAAAATAGCTTCTACCTTGGCAGAGTCCACAGCTATTCCTTCCTTAGACACTGCGTGTGTAATAATCAGAACTCAAGATACGAATAGAATAGAAAGAACATTTCAAAAGAAACGAAGTCTCGAATCTAAGTTCGGTAAGAAGAATCGGCCAGACCATTTAATCTTTTCGAGCCTGAGACCCGTGATAGAAAGGAAACCATACAAGCATATATTAGAGGCCTAATATTGAGGTTAAGAACTCAATGTTATAAGACCAAGTTGTTTAAGACAAGAGTTAACCATCGAAAAGTCTTAAAATTTTAAATTTTAACACAAGAATACCCTAAATCAAGAATTTAAGTACATTCAAGTAGCAAAGGGCAAAATAACATAAAAAATAACAAAAATACCCCTTAGTGGTCGACCACCTTGGGAAGAGCGCCAAAAATGAGCATTTTTCTTTTTTTTTTTAGCTTAAAATGATGAGAAAAGAATTTAAATTAAGTATTATGATGATCCAATACTTGTGGAGCAACTAATATACATAATAATATGGTGCTATATGTTAATAAAAGCAAATAAATCACTATTAAAGTTCATACACAACAAAATAAGTTAAAAAGTCAAATATTATCAAAATAGCTTAATTTAACGTAAAAAACCACATCTATTTAATTAATTGCTATGAAAACTACAATAATTCATGAAAATACTATATTTATCATAAACATACTAAGATAATAGGTCTCAGTAGGAAAAGTTAACAAAAAGATGCATCAAATTAACTTTTAATGCATTTTCTTGCACAATAAGGGTACAAAAATCGAGAAAAACCCCTTGAATGATGGGAATCAGATTTTTGTCCCCAAACTGACCCGTAGCTATATTTATCTTCCCCGTGCCTGATTTTTAGCTCTCAAAAGTTGAACCAATTCAAATCAACTCAAGTCTCATAAATTAAAAAGGAGAAAAGTGCCTTTCCATGGTACTTTTTGTTCCCTCCATGTCTCCTAGTCTTTGCCTATATAAAAGAAGCCAAACACCCTCTTCTCTATATGAAAATTTTGTGCAAGTGAGGGAGAGAAACCAGACCTATTTGCTCTTGAGTGTTAAGGTGAGTTTGAGGGAGAAAAAGGTAAAAGAAGGAAGGAATCAAAGAGATTTTTGAAAGCTAAGTCCAAATTCATCCTCCACTCTCCTTTGATCTATTAAACAAGTAAGTAAAGCCTCTAACCCTTATGTCTAAGATCCCTCAAAATATCCACCAACACATCTCTTTAAACACTCTAAGAATCGAGAATCGAAATCAAACCGAAAAGGCGTCGTAGTTAGAAATTTGGGACTGTTATGATTATGGGTGATATGAGATATTGTTATGTGTTGATATCTTTGAGTTTAATGACTTCTAAGTGTGCTGTAGCCTTGATATTAATGTCTGAAACACAAGCATGCAAAAAAATAGAACAAAAACTTGATATGACATAAGAAGAAGACTTGGACCCTAAGAGGCTTAATTTTTGAGAATATAGATATTTCTATCTTGAACTTTGGAATGCCATAAATTAATGTAGAAAATTGATCTATGCATGTTCTTTATGTCCAGATTTATATTTTTGTGTTATCTTCCATTGAAAGTTGGTTTCAACTGATTTTCATTAGTGGAACTCGAGATATTACAATTTTACCAAAGCGTGTCATTTTTTGACCAGTCAACATTACCGACTTGGAAACCCTATTTTAAAGTATGATCCGAACTTTGGTCAAAACATTAAAGTTGTAGATATCTTGTGTATCTATCTACCCACCAAGAATGAGCACAAAATATTAAGTTTTCATAGGTCAAAACCCCTTTGAATGTCTCTGTTGAGTTTTAGCTCTCAAGAGACACTTCTGTCACATATTTTTATATAACCCAAAACCCCTGTGATTAGTGACCTATTCCAAAAGTGTTCTACAGAAACTTTGTAGCTAACATAATGAAGTACTTTGTGCCAAAACATCAGACTATAAAGTCTCGGTATGATACCCCAAAATTGTTTTAAACTCTCTATCCAAAATCGGCTCTGCTGAGTTTTGGTGGCTGACAGAACCTGTTTTCTAAAATGGCCAAAACGTCTAACATGTTCCAAACAATGGCCCTTAGCTCTAAACATAAAACTTGTAGGGGATATTGTACCGAAAATCGAGACCAACAAAAGCTTATTTTTGGTGAAATCTTGAGAAAAGTGCTGAATCGTTTTGGCTTAGGATGTTTTGTTCACCCTTTTGCCTTAGGTTTTGGCCTTGGTGTTAAATATGAGAGTTGTAGGAAATATTTTTATCTAAATGGTGTTTAAAAATCATAAGTTGATTCCATGTCTAAGTACCTCAAGATGCTGCGATACTTTAAAATTTAATAATTTCAAATGGAGTAATAAATGGTTAATAAAATCTTCAAACAAGTGAAGGATTGGGCAAGCCCGTAGTGCCCCTTAAACCTAAAAAGAAAGTAACCATTGTCCCAAAAATCAAGAAAATATTCCATGGTCGGAATCGTTTTAGTTTCACATACTAAAGGGGGAGGATTCCGTGTTAACGGTAGAATCATGTTTTACTTGTTAGGCACGGAGATTGTAGAACTTGGGGGTCCTGTTTAGCATTCCGGGGAAGGCTCAGTTCATACACATATAATACAAGGTGAGAGTGCTTATCTATTATTGTTTTAGATATGTGACGGTTGAGCCACGAACATATTTTTGTTTGCAATATTGAGAATATTCTGTATAATCTGTGACATTTTTATATTCAAGCAAATGCATCAATTTCTATATTTTCGTGAAAAATGTAATAAACTATTTTTAGAAAGAGTTTTCATTTATCCATAACTAAGTAATTGTCTTTTCTATTCATGATCATAATGCTAAGTGCGCTCTCCTGTAACCTCTGTGGTTGCAGATACCAGGAACGGCTAAGAGTTGGTCCACCACAGACGTCGTCGAGCAGTTTTAGTTCTAGTGTTGGGAATTGTAATGGTTAAGTTTTCTTTTGTTTAGATTTTAGTTTTGAAAGAGTTTCATGTATAAGACCCTGGAGGTTCTTTGATATTTTAGAAATAATGTACGCCCTTGGGATGACGAATCCCTAATAACTCATGTATACATCTCTTAGCATTAAGTAGTTGTGGTAGTTTAGAAGTTCTAGTTTGATCTCTTAATATCTTTATCCCTTATCTTTCTCTTTGGCCTCTGGTCTGCGGCGGGAACACGTCGCTTTTTTCAAGTTTGGTGCCTTACGGGAGTGGGGTGTTATTGTGACACCCAAGTCCGGACCCTAGTAGTAACCATCTAGATTGTAACAACCCGACCCGGATCCTAGTTGTAACTGCCAGGACTGTAACTACTCGTGGAACAATCTAAGCCTAAATACTAGTATTAGCAACGGTTAGTTAATGAGAACTTAGGTCGTTACATGAACAACGAAAAACCCTAACTCAACCCAAAATTCTAATTTGAACCGAAAATCCTAAAAAGGCTTAACACTCAAAGGCAAAACCCTAATACTTAGAAAAGTCTCAGAACAGCTTAAATTAAGTAAATAACATAAAATATTAAATTAAAAATCAAAAACT
>JAULJZ010168770.1:0-24855 GCA_032270985.1 Heliamphora pulchella
GGTATTAAATATGAAGCAAATGATAAAAACCTACCCAATCACAAAGTATGTTCCAAAACATATCCTAGTACCAGATTTATTTCAAATAAAATTAAGCTTTGTTGTTATGGCTTGTCATGGTGCGTCCTGATCGGTAGTCCTATTTTTTTCCAAAACATAGGGCAGATTAGAGGCAGTTTTTTCATATAATCCCAGTTTCTTTGACAATCTCTAGATTGAGCAAAGATTTGATGATATTTGTATTCTACTCTAGAATGATTTATTTAAGAATAACAAGTTTACTCTAAGATTAGAAGGTGATGGGAAAAGAAAGTTTGAAAACCCCTATGCATAACAAAGTCTTACAAATTGCTTGTTTTTCAAATAATCAGTTAGTCCTTCCACAAATGAGAAGAAAGGTATATTTGTATCCAGTTACGTTGATAATTTTAATAAAATAGTTATGGATATGAAAAGAATAGATGTCAATGTTGAAACTGAAGATCAAGCCATTATTTTGTTCCCGGCTAGCTCCACTTGTGTTCAATTCGAAAAAGGAAGAAAGGCCTCGATTCAATTATAAAGTTCACTATATCCCACCAACACCACCAAACAATGAAACCAAAATTAAAAGAAAAGGGTCATTATTAAAGGGCCTTTTCTTCTTTGATTTGCTGAATATAAGATATTCATGATTAATAGTGTAATAAACAATGAAAAGTGGATAATTAAAATATGTTATTGCAAAATGTTAATTGGTGAGGGTGCCTCCTGATGATTTTCTCACACAAGCTCAAGCCTGGGAAAGGCACAACCAAGCCTATTGCAAGCTAAAAACAAAATATGTTATTCCAAATTTTCGCTATGGTTTGTATGGATTATCTTATTTTGAACATGTTGCATAAATGGATTAGCATTCTTAATTGATTGACACTTAATTAGTGGGGTAATGCAATGGCACTCAGTAAATTAAGCTATCAATTGGAAATTATTTGATCTTCACTAAGTTTCTTGGCTTTTTGGGAGGACTTATGCCTTATATAATTTGCTTTTACGATCTCCAACCAGAAAGGATGTTTTAGTGGCCAACCCAACTATAAAATATGGGAAAAGATAGATTAAAGACTATTAATTTGAGTGCCTTTTGAGAGAGTTTTGGATCTAACTAGGTAGGTTGCATCCTCACTTGTGCAAGGCCTAATTTAAGAAGGTTCCAACCTAGTGGTCGGGCCTTTGCGTCAGCTTTTCCATAAGCATTTAGGATTGGTTTTTAGCTTCTTTTTTTTTTTATGGGTATTGTTTGATCAATTAGCATTTAGGGCTATGTGCCGATTGAATTGAGTTAGGAGAGAATTTTTACTTAACTTGTCTTCAGTAGATGTATATTTTTTTTCAACTTGTTGTCAATCTACTTATATATAGAACTAGCAAAATGAATGAATTTATGTGTGGTTTAAAACCAAGATTTTGATGGTGTTAAAAGACGGGTAAAAAAGTAAAATAAACGTGCTACAACTTAAATTTCAATGTTCTCTTTTTTTGCCGATCCAAGAAAGTGAAAAAAAATGTCAGATTTTGTCCTTTGGAGGAAACCTTAAACATTGGTTTTCAATATATGTAGACTAAGTATAACTCGTACTTAAAGGCACTACTATTATTTTTTTAAATCATTTAGTGGCTTGCAATAACGACTAAAGTTATAAGAGACCAAAAAAAAATAGTAGTAACAGATCAATAAATTGTTCAAATATTCGAATTGAATAATAACAAATTAATTAAAAAATATACAATTATCACATCATAATTGGTAGTTATACTTGAATTAAATAATAACCGATCAAAAAAATAAAAATATCAATAAACTTCATCTCACTGTTGGATTATTTAGAAAGGATTAAAAGCCATTAGATCAATACATACATGTCATATCAACTATTACAACTTGTTATATAGATTAAATAATAACTGATCAAAAAGACAAACGTCTCAATAAATTTCATCTCACCGTTGAATTGTTTAGAAGGAATAAGAGCCTCCCTTAGATCAATAAATACATGTCATATCAACTATTGTAATTTGTTATATAGATATTTCTTTAAATTGCCTTTTTTCCCTCCATATAATTAACTTAGATTTAAAATGTAATGCAATAAAATAAGAAGCGATGAGGCAAGTTCAAACAACAAATATGATGCAGCAAAAGTGCGCGCGTCACCTAATAATATAAGAATACAATATATGAAAAAGCTATCGTAACCCTAATCAATTTGATGTTGGATTCAAAATTTTCTTATTTTCGTTTGCTTACCAACCAACGGAAGGAATGTGTTTAAGTTCCAATTATGTAAGCATTTCGCAATATAAATTTCTAAATTTTTAATGTTATTACTAAGCGAATTGAACTGAATTGATAGATAAACAAAACAAATTATAAATAGGATCGTGCGCAGCTTAACTAGGTTTAGTAACCAAGTGATAATTTAAGTTTCGACCCAATTGACTCACGAGGACGAATCAATTCAAGCCAAGCTGACGAGTTGCGTGTACGTCCCTATTAACACGTTTACTTTTTATTATAAGCTCTTTAGTTTGGGTTATTAGCTTTTTTACTAGCGCTCAATAAAAGTCTACTAGAAAAGCCAACAATTAAAGAAAAAATAAAAATAAGCTAATTCAAACAAGATATAAGTTTCTACGATACAAACTATGAACAAACCAAAAACAAAAAAAACAAAAAAAAGAAACACACACACACACTCGCATATAGGTTTATAGTATTGAACGTGTGTCATATATTCTACGGACTCATATAATTAGTATATTAATTTATATGTATTTGGTCTGAGTGAAGTCAGAAATCCATAAAAAATTTAATATGTGTAAAATTTTATAATTATATGAAGTTTATAATTTTAAAATTTATTTATAAATAAGAATCTTATCATTTTAGTAGGTTTGTGAAAAGTTGAATCAAATGGGTAAAGATGTGAGGGAGTCGAAAAAATACTAGAGGCACCAAGATAACCCTTAAACAAGAAAATAAGATTTGTTTCAAGTCTTGGATTGTAAATGTCGAGTTTTGGGATATTTTTTGATACATAATGATTGTACACTATATTGTTATAGTTGATTATTTCTCTCACCTATGGATGTAAATAGGTTGTACCAAACTACGTAATTCTTGTGTCGTTTTCTCTTTAATTTGTGTATGATTGTGTTTTTATTTGCGTTCGAGGATTGATAATTAAATCCCAATGACCTTACCTATGATATGTTTTAGATACGAACGGAATACCAGGAATATGGACGGAATAGTTTTTGGATACGAATGGTATACTTTTTGGATATGTTTCAAATATTATTTTTAATTTATATTTTTTTATAAAATTATTTTTTATTTAGTTAATGTTTTAATTTTATTGTTATTAGCGTATTACCATCTAGATATTCGTTTCTATGTATACTTAATGGCAATTACTTTCTTCATTATTTATTCAATTATTCTTAATTTGGGTAAGTATTGAATGTTTCAAAATAACAACAAAATAAATTAATTTTTACTTTTGATTTAGTTTTAAAAATAATACAATACTATAAATTATAAAAATAATTCTTTTCTAAAAGTATCCTAGCTGTATCTTTATTTTTATTTGTGGCATCACAAAATATCTGTGTCATATTATCTCCGTATCATGTATCCTTCTCATTCTCATGCTTCCTAGGATAAATTGCTTTATTTGGTTTGACAAGAAAGTTTATCTGCCATTTCTTCATAAATTTTGATATTTGTTACGGATCTCTTATTTGATAAAACCTACCTCCAATTTTAAAAATATTAATTTTACTAAGAATTGATTTGTTGGGGGAAAAAGTTATTGCCATTTTAAAATTTAAAAGAGTACATAAAAACCTAACTATGGATAATTTGGTCATCATATGGAAATCAATGGGAGTGGATTTTTGTTCCCCATCTTTGGGGTGGGGAAGTGAAGGTGGCACTTTCGCCATTTTTAATCTCAACTGACCGGACCTTGACCAAGTAATGTGCATGAATGATTGTGAAACCTATAATTTTAATCTCTAATAATAGGTGCTAGGGGAAGTGGGGGTGGTGGGGACACTGGCGGTGGTCGTTAATGGTGGTGGTGGTGGTGGTGGAGTGGTGGGAGATGATAACAGTTGTGGTAGGACGGTGATAGTGAATTTGAAATAATGGTAATGACCAGTGTGATACAAGAGAAACATAATCCCATGTTTAATTCAAAGTTTAATTTGAAATCTAATTCAAGTAAGAAAAATATAATTTCATTAAATATATAATCGAATTTTAAGTCTAATCCGGCCAATCAAAGTTTAATTTTATTTTGTTTGGTATATTTAGTCAATGTTTTGGATGTCTAAAAAAAACTTTTTTTTTTTTAAAGATATTTAGTTTTGTAAGAAAAAAGAAGGCGCCGCGGGGAGGAGCGACAAGCTATTTGGGATAATTTGTTTAGGTTTTTTATTTTTGGTTGAAATGCTTAATATGTTATTATTTTTTACTTTTAAATTGTAGTGATTGGATTATTAATACAATTTTTTTATTTTTGATAGCAGAATTGATTTTTTAATTGACGGCAATATAGTTATTTCACTAAAATATCTAGTTATAGTGTTCGGAAAAGTATAGGTTTATTTTTCTTGAAAAAAAATGAAAAAAAGGTTACTTAATTTTTTAAAAGTGCCAAACACTATATCTTAAAAATTAAATTTTTTGCCAAAAAAGAAATTAGAGATACCAGACGACGCCTTACTACTTAGATATCCAACCAAACAAATGTAAAATCCCATTGTTTTCTTACTTTATTTCCATTGCACTTCAGTCTCACTTAACTAATTGGGATTTGGGACAGTAGATATTTCAGTGGAAATACAGATTGCAACAAATTGCCATGTGGGCCCATAAAATCATGTGGGTTGGGTTCAATTTTGAAAGCCCACATAAATGGCTCTACTATTTCAAGATAGCTAGTGGAAAAATTAGATGAAAATATTTTGGGGAAATTAATGTTTATATATATTCAGTGAATGCATTAGGGTTGGTTGCAAGTGTTTCATATAGAATTCAAAATAAATTCTGCAACAAACAAACAAAAAAGTTCAGTTACAAAGGTAAATGAAATGGAAGTAAGGTTAAGTTTGGAAGGCATGAATCTTGAGAGAGAATGAGAATGTAATTTTTTAGAATCAAATACATAACAATTTAGTACTTTTTTAAAAACCTGAAGTAATTATACTCAAACGTTTGGATTCAAAATTTTATAGCAAGCTTTTAACTTTTATTATGCGGTAGAATATTGTAATTAATATATAAGTACTCGTGTAGTTTAGAAAATTACATTTCTTTCCCTAAAATTTATAGTCTTATTACAAACTAAGCCATTTTATTAGTTAATGGTTACTTGAGGTTGATGTTAACAACTAAAAATATTAAATTATTAATTTTATTTATGTTAAACCCCATTAATTTATCTTTGTACAACATACAAATGTTAACTGTAATTCACATATGCAATAACTTAAGGAGAAAAACTATAATTTTTTAAAACTATAGTAAGTACTTGTGTATTAGCTACAAACGAGGTTAGTGCGTTTTATCATTTAATATATTTTTAATAGACCATTTTTTCTATTGTCGTTTTTTAATGGTAAAAGGTTTGAATCACATATAGTGCAATGAAAGTTAATCTTAAAGATTAACTGTTATGTATTAGCTACAAAAATTAAGATTAACTTTCATTTTTTTTTAAAATATTTTTCACTTGGATAATGAAAGATCCGGGGTGGTGTTTGACAAAGCTATAACTTGTAGGTTATGAATTGTAGCTTATAACAAAAGTTATGAGTGCTTGGTAAAAATTGTAGTTTGTAGTTGAAATAGAAAAAATAAAGTAGTTATAAGTTGTAGCAGAAGTTATGAATGTTTGGAAAAACTTATAACTTATAACTAAAATTAATAGTAAAAAATAAAAAACTATCAACAATAACATTACCAAACACCCCCTTGGTTCCAAACACTCACTTGGTACCAATTTCGAAAAGACTAGGTACCGATTTCAATTGGGCTGAGAGAGAGAGAATAAGAGAGAAAATGAGAATAGAAAAACTGTGAAACTTGAATTAAAAGAAAAGATATTTTCAAAAGGTAAATCTTTGAGTGCAAGAGTTAGATTTGAATTAAACTCAATTCGCACTTTCTAAAATATGTTAAATGAGAGAATATCTTTGAAAAAATATTTTAGCCATATAAAATATTTTTATAAAGCATAAATTATTTTATTATATAGTTAAAATTGATCCACTGAAAAGTACACAGCAAAGTGCATAGCACGCATCACTCTCGTGATTTGTTCTTCAAAAAGCAAAAAAAAATAATTACCCAAAAAAAAGTAAAAAAAAAGTAATTAATTGTCTTTATCTAAGTAGAAAAAATGATTTTGACATTATTGGTTAATGTCATACTGGGCTTGTTTCTACCGGACATGAGGACTAGTTATTTATTTATTTTTTTATTTTTATTGGGATAAATAGTTTACATGTTTATTAACAATTAATTCATATTATGCAGAGATAAAAATAATAAATAATAAATATTTTATAAAATAATAAAATTTAATTAAATTCAATATGAATTTTTTAAAACGACTAAAAAACACCATTAAATGTATTTTTAGCTTTACTACCATAATTTAAAAATTATCATATATAATTCTTTTGAGTGCTCAAACTCCACCGACCAAAAAAATATTTTATAATTTTAAAATCAAAAAAGACTTCCGCAAACAAAGCAAAAGGTATTTTAATACAGTATTTTTTGCGAATCTGACTAAAGAAATATATATAGCTTTTTTTAAAATATAAATTTATTTTAGACTTTATAATTAAATATTTTTAATAATATTATAAATTTCATATTAAAACATCTTCTAATTTTTTTACTATTTACAAACTTTTGAACCTCTCGCAATCTCTAAATTACTCAAAACTTTTCTCAAATGTTTATTGTATTTTTCCTAAGTTTTCATAATTAAGAATAATACTAAAATTTAACTATTTAAACTTTTGCATTGAAATTTTTTAAATAATAGTATAAAACTAAATTTTTTTAAATTTATTAGGCACTTAAAGTTAATATTATCATTATTTTTTCAAAGTGTATTCAATGACCAATAATAAAATTAGATCTCTAAGTTAAAATTACTCATTAGTATTTTTTAGATGTAAGAATTTTTAAAATCCTATAGGAATAATTCATTTCTAATTATTCGTCAATAATTACATTTATATTTCTAATTTAGTCAATTTAACAAAAATAATTAATTCCACCCTTGAGTTTATACAAAAAACGATCATATATAAAGAGTATATATATACATGAATAGTATTCTTAATAAAACTTTATAAAAAAATCATAATTTAAAAGACTTTAAAATATTACTATGTATATAAAAATTCAATTATATCGTAATTTTATATTCATTTACTGATATAATAATAGATAAGATAAATGATAACTACGAACAAAATAGAAAAGATAAATAATAGCCACAAACAATATAAAAAATATAAATAATAGTGGAAATGGGTTTATTTGAATTTTATTTTAAATATTTAGTAAATGATATAGCTAATAAATATTTTGTTAAGAGTTATTTTTGAGAATGCACAAACGTGATACGTTAAAAAATTATGATCTAATTATATTTATTAAAATTTAATTGAAAGTTATTTTTATTTTTAAATTCGTAATTTACATAAAAGACAAAATAATCTTGGATGTGAAAAAAAAAAGAGAAAAGAAGCAGATGAAGATTGTTGTATCTTCGTCTTCCGCTGCTAGTATGATAGGAGAAATAGTCTTTTGGAAGAATCTCTATCGGTATAGGAGGATCCCTCTCCTAGTGGTGACTGACTTGTTCAATCCTTTGGGTAAAACTAGTGGCCAGAGATGATCCAAAGACTACTATATTACCCAATATGGGGCGTGTTTTTATGAGCTAATCAATAATATTATTTTGAAGTTGATAAATACTTTCTTTTATAGAACACTCATAATGAAATTTTTAGCTTAAATAAAAGTTTAGTTATGTATAACACAAAATAGAAAATTTGTTAATTTTAAAACTCAATGTTTAAATAGATAAGCAATCGAAGTTTTGTGATAGATTTAATAAATTTAAATTTCATAAAAAAATAGAATTTATTTTGGAGCTCCCAGAAGACCTGAGACAAAAAACACATTTTCATTAATACAAGAGTGAGAAAATTAATCGTGGAATTGTAGAAATTTGGTATTATGAGATTAATGGAACCTATTCCATTATTTTTTTTTATAATAAGACTAATTTTTAAATAAGAAGAATGATATTTTTCCAAAATCTCTGAATTTAATAAACATAACAATCTATCTATTTCAAAATTTTGAAATTTCTCGATTTCAAAATCTTAGTTTTGAAATTTAAAAAATAGAGAAATTTATCAATCTCAAGAAAATTTTCTCAATTTTAGAAATTGAGAAAGTAATTACCAGTTTCAAACCTCATAAATTTCTGTATTTGTTAAACATTGAGAAATTCTTGATTTTTAAAATTTTTAATTTTTTAGTTTAAAAATGGACAATTTACCTCAACATTTTTGTTTGTTAATAGCATATTGATGTAACCAGATTTTTGTTTACAAATTACACAAGAAAATAAACAATAGTAATAAGCTTACAACATCGATCAGAAACCTATCAAACATATCTTTATTGAAGGTATAACATTGCAAAATACTAAAACAAATAAACAAGCCCATCTAAATGCCCAAATGCCCAAGTAAGTACAGTTTATAATCTCCTGAAAAGATTTAAATTATTAATTAAAAGCAATTATTTTACGAATATGTTAAAATGACAACGCATTCTCCCAACATTAAATATGGGCAAACCAATCAAATATAATTACTTTTAAAAAAAATAAAACTAAATCTATTTTTAAAAAATAGAGTAGGCTAATCCCCTTACAACTTTTTTAAATAGGACTAGTCACATAATTAATTATCTCACATAATTTTAGAGGGAGTCATAAAATCACCAAAAGTTATAAGGCAATAGACTTGGTGAGCTTCTTCAATTGGCAACATGATTAATTAGGGAATAACATATTGACCAATGGCTTTTTAGTCATGGACGAAGTCAAGTTATTATTGTTAATTGGGGCATGGGATCTCACACATAGTGGGAATTTAATCATGTGGACTGTGTGTCCAGATTCATTAGTAATTCATATATGGAGTTATTCCTCCTTTTTCTGAGGAATTATATATATATATATATCAAGGAATTAAATATGAAGCAAATGACAAAAACCTACCCAATCACAAAGTATGTTTCAAAAGAGAGATCCTAGTACCAGATTTATTTCAAATAAAATTAAGCTTTGTTGTTTTGGCTTGTCATGGTATGTCCTGATCAGTAGTCTTATTTTTTACTAAAACATAGGGCAGATTAGAGGCGGTTTAATTTTGTTATATAATCCTAGTTTGTTTGACAATCAAGTTTGACCAAAGATTTGATGCTATTTGTATTCTACTCTAGAATGATTTATTTAAGGATAATGAGTTTACCCTAAAATTAGAAAGAGACGGGAAAAGAAAGTTTAAAAACCGCTATGTATAACAAAGTCTTACAAATCGCTAGTCTTTTAAATAATCAATTAGTCACTCTACAAATGAGAAGAAAAAATACATTTGTATCCAGTCACCTTGATAATTTTAATAAAATAGTTATGCATTCGAAAAGAAAAAAATATCAATGTTTTTTTTTTTTTTGAACAATTAAGGGAACCTTTATTTAAAATATAAGCAAAGTTTACACCCACTGGAGAACAATTAGTTAGCCAGGCACCAACCGATTGAGCTAAAGATAGAGGAACATAAAGGGAGATAAGACTAAAAGAGACACCACAGCCCAAACCAGCTGCAGTTAGAACAGCGCACCCTCCAGATTGTAGATGATGTCTTCGAGGCTGATTGTTTTTCTTTTAATTTCCTCCTTAAGCCACAACACAACTCTTACCTTAATAAGATTGATTATTTCTTCAGCCTTTGATTTCACATTGTTGAAGATCCAGTAATTTCTTGCCAGCCAAATTGACCAAACACCTGCCATAAAAGTTGTGCCCCAAATTTGCCCTTTCAATTTCTTCTCTTTTCCTTTTATCCACCACTTGATTAGATCTTTAAGGGTTCCTGGAGAAGCCCATTGAATGCCCCACCATTTCATCATGGCAGACCAAACTTTCCATGCTAAAACACAGCTAACGAACAAATGGTCTAAGGTTTCCATCTCCTTGTTGCAAAAGACGCACCCAATGCTAACACATGGTTTTAGGATTCTTCTTCTCGCTAGAGTTTCTTTAGTTGCTACTTTACCTTGTATTGCCAACCAACATAAAAGTAGGCATTTTGGAGGAGCTTTTTGCCTCCATATAAATCTCACCTTTACCCTCCTTTTCCCCCTTCTTGCATCCAGGCAATTACTCATAGACTTCACTGTATAAGTGAGGTTTTGTTCCCCTTTCCACACATATCTTTCCTGGCCCCTTTCTTCTGCTAAAGTCTTTTTCATCAGTTCCATCAACTCACCCCACCCTGCTATTTCCCATGAAAACAAAGATCTTCTAAACAATTCCATATATTGGTTTATGCATCTGAAAGTAGCTGCTATGGTTGCTTCTTTGTCGAGAGCAAGACTGAATAACCTGCTCTGTGTGGCTTTCAGAGGCTATTGAGCTAACCACGGATCCAACCAAAACCTTATATCCTCCCCATTTCCCACCTATAGCACTAGGTGTTGTTTGATGATGAGTCCTGGTTTAGTGCAGCTTGACCCCATAACCATGATCTCTCTCCACATCCTACCTACCTTTCTTCTACGAAGAGTCACGGGCAGCCATTCCCTCCTCCCACCACCATACAACTGATTTATGCATTTCCTCCACAAAGAATCCTTTTCCTAACTGTATCTCCATCACCATTTCGTTATAAGGGCCTGGTTTTTTTCCTTTAGTTGGCTGACACCCTGACCCCCGTGATCTGTTTGTGTTGTCACCTTCTTCCATGCCACAAGATGAAGTTTTTTGTTGTTTTCCTCCTCCCCCCATAAAAATTTTCTCTGTATACTCTCAATTATTGCCTTCACATTTTCTGGGAGCTTGGCAATGGACAAATAGTAGGTTGGGAGATTTGTCAAGGTTGCTTTTATCAAAACTAACCTTCCAGCCATGGACAATTGCGACTTCTTCCATCCTTTCAGCTTATTCGTAAACTTACTGATCACCGGGTCCCAGGTGCATCTTTTCCTCAACTCAGCTCCCAATGGTAGGCCCAGGAATTGCATGGGCAGTGAACACGTTTTGCAATTGAGGAGTGCAGCCAAGCTATTCATTTCAGACTCTTGCAACCCCACTTCACTTACCACACTTTTGTGATAGTTAACTTTAAGACCAGATATGAGCTCAAAGCATCTGAGAATCCTTTTGATATTTTTTGATTCCTCCTTATCCTTTCTACAAAACAAGATAGTGTCATCCACGAATTGTAAATAAGAAATGAAGAGGCCTCGGTGCCCAACTACCACTCCCTTGATGAGGTTCTTTTTTATTGCTCTCTTGAAAAGTATATTCAATCCTTCTGTTGCTATGTTGAACAAGAAAGGGGATAATGGGTCCCCTTGACGCAGCCCTCTCTCAATGTTGAAAGACTCAGTCACTGACCCATTCACTAGAATTGATAAATAGGGCGAGGCCATACATTCTTGCATCCATCTCTCCCATTTTTTGCCAAAATCGAATCCTTTCATCATATTTAACACATGACCCCAGTTAACCGCATCGTATACTTTATTAAAATCTAATTTTAGGATCACCCCCTTTTGATTTTCTCTTTTTCACATGTCGATTAACTCATTGGCGATTTGCACTCCATCTAATATCTATCTCCCCCTAATGAATGCCATTTGTTCCTCTCCCACCACTGCATATAGCACTTTCTTTAATCTGTTTGCTAGTGTCTTTGTGAGAATTTTGTAGATAGCCCCGATCAAGCTAATTGGTCTGAAATCCTTGAGCCCTTGAGGGTTGCTATTTTAGATATGAAGAGTATGAAGGAATGATTCACTCCTCTCACCAATTTTCCATTAAAGAAAAAGTTCCCCATGAATCTTAATATCTGACTTTCCATCAAAGACCAAAACTTTTTGATAAACACAAAATTAAAGCCATTAGACCTAGGAGCTTTATTACATTCACACTCTGCAACAGCTGTGCTAACTTCTTCCTTAGTAAATGGCTTAGTAAGGTCATCCTTCTCGCTAAGAAAGATCATTTTGTCGAAATTGCCTTCAATGCTGGGCCTTCTGTAGTCATGTTCTTTGAAAATTTCTTTGTAGTGTGCCACAATTGCTTGTTTTATTTCGTGGGGTTTTGACAGTAGTCCTCCTTGCACCTGCAATTGTCCAATGTGATTTCTCTTACCTTTTACTCTTGCTATTGTGTGAAAAAATGATGTGTTTCGATCCCCCAATTTTGCCCACTTAGCCCTTGCTTTCTGTTTCCATTCACTCTCTTTCCATGCGTATGCCTCCCACAGCCTGCGTCTGAGGGTTTGCAGTTCGTTTGTCTCTCCCAAGGTAAGATCTCTGCTTTCAGCTTGTGTTTCGAGACTTTATATATCTACTGTTAGGTTCTTTATTCTATCTTTAGTGTTTCTAATGTCCTCATTCCTCTATTTTTTGAGTCCTCTTTTAATGGCTTGAAGTTTCTTCATCAACACAAAACCACCCCACCCTTGGCAATCTTCTTCATTCCAAATTTTATTTACCATGGTTGCAAAGTTTGGATGGGATAGCCAAGCATTAAAGAATCTGAATGGCTTGGGACCCCAATCCACTAAATTGCTCTCCAGGACAACAGGGTAGTGATCTGAAAGAAGTCTTGGCAGAGCTGTCTAAGTAACAGGGTATTTGATGAGCAGCTCCTCAGACAAAGGAAACCTATCTAAACAACTCGTTTTTGCATTGGCATGGAGGTTAGACCATGTAAAACTCCTATCCACCAGAGGGATATCCTTGATCTCCAACTTATCTATGCATTCTCTGAAGTCAGACATTCCTTTCAAGAGACTTGTGCATCATAATCTTTTTTCCATTTTGAGAATCTCGTTAAAATCCCCTCCTAAACACTAAGGCATCTGGTAAGCTTGTTTCAATCTCAGCAGTTCCTCCCATAGTGCTTTCCTTTGCATTTCACTGTTGGGGGCATATACATTTCCAATGAGACGGTTCAAATTGTCCTCTCATTTTCCCACCAGTAGAATGCAGTTCTTCCCTTCTTCTTTATTCAGAACCGAGAATGATTCAGATTCCCAAATGCATAATAAACCCCCAGAGGCTCCATTTGCTGCTACTAATGTCCATTCAAACTTGTCACTACCACCCCAAATGGATTTTACCTCCCTAAAAGACATGGAATTTATCTTAGTCTCCCTTATCATGAGGAATTAGATCTTGTGTTCTCTCGGGGTTTTTTTTAACCATCCTCCTCTTTACCCTTTTGCCTAATCCTTTGACATTCCAAGACATAATCTTCAAAATCATTTAAACAGTGTGTTCCTCCTACTGGTCTTCATTACTTTTGAATTTATGAGTTTGGATCATTTGCTCTATCCTCTACTACGTTTCCATCGTTTTTCTCCAAATCAATTAGCCATTCCACACCTTTTTTCTCGTTCCCCTTGAAGTTTATTCCCAGAAGTTTTTCCACATTTATTGTCAATTTAGCCTCTTTCAAGAACAGTCTGTTGCAATTTCTGATGCCATTTGATGAGATGAAGGTTTGTGTTCTTTTTCCTCCTAAACTACAATTTTTCTTCAAGTTTTTCTTTGAATTCTTCCCTCTCCTTCGATTATTCAAGATGCTAAGCTCTAGAAAAACTTTTCTCTTTCTTCTTCTTATTTTTTGGTTCGCTTGTTTCTCCATATCTTGTCTGTTTTTCCCACTAAGCATAAGGTTGTCAGTGTTATTTGCTCCTCTTAGAAGTAGTTTATTTGTGTTGTGGACCTACACATCTAATTCCTGGGACATTAAGACCCATTCTGTAGCCTCATCTTCCTTGCTCTTACTGCTAATTGGTTGATCAGCTTTTGATCTAATGACTTTCCCTTCTTTTCCGTGTATAGGAGACCTCGACATCCTCTCCTCTCCTTTTTCGTAGCTTTCTTCCCTTCTCTCCTTTCCTTCTGCAGTAGACTGACCATTGAACCTAGTGTAGTCATATCCTTATTTGATGTTACAGAGACCTCTTTCATACTTCTGACCTTTGGTTAGGATGGGTTCTTAGAGTTAGCCTTTCCTTTTTTATGTAAAGACGGAATGGATTCCTTGACATATGAGATAAGGTCTCTTTTGTCTACATCTTCCTCTGGCCAACTCTTCTCCGATACCTCCTCCCCGACGGTCATGGACGGTGTTGCAGACTTATCCCTCCCTATGAACTGGTTTGTTCTACCTTTAGCATTGCTTCCTCCCACCACATGCCCTTGCCCAGATATCTCGTAGACTCTGATATGGTAAATGAATTTCCCAACTTTTATACTAGAGAACTGGTTGATGATGGCTTGTCTCTCTGTAGCTATGAATACCTGAGCCAGGTTCTCTCACTTCTGGGTTGAGGAGTCAATAGCCCACACATTCCCCATAGCCTCACCAATCCTTGTGAATGTTTTAGTGTTCCATGCATGGAGGGGTATTCCTTCAATGGCTAACCACACATTAGGCCAACTATTTGACTCCCTATAGCTCCACTCGTACAAAACATCAAATCAGGTTTCCAACCAATCTTTTGCCTCTTTGATAATACGCCTTATCTTCGCTTAATTGAAACTGAACCAACACCTCGGGGCCTCCTAATGTCTTGATCACTATATCGAACACTCCATTAGCTCCCATTGCCTTTTCTATTCCATAGAACAGTTTTTAGTCTTTCACCACACCTACAAGGCATTTTTTGATCCATTATTTTTCTGTTTCCACTTCTTGAATTTCCACGAAAACATCTTCTTCGTTATTTGTTAAGGATAGGGGTAAACCACTTTGTACCACCTTATGATAGAATCTCCCATCATGCAGGTTTGGTATGCTGTTTAGAGGATCTCTAAATAGATGTCAATGTTGAAGGTGAAGATCAAGTCATTATTTTGTTCCCGGCTAGCTCCGTCTTGCGTTCAATTCAAAAAGGAAGAAAGGCCTCGATTCAATTATAAAGTTCGCTATACCCCACCAACACCACCAAACAATGAAACCAAAATTTAAAAAAAATTATCATTATTAAAGGGCCTTTTCTTCCTTGATTTGCTGAATATAAGATATTCATGATTAATGGTGTAATAAACAATGACAAGTGGATAGCTAAAATATGTTATTGCAAAATGGTAATTGGTGAGGGTGCCTCCTAATGATTTTCTCACACAAGCTCATGCCTGGGGAAGGCACAACCAAGCCTATTGCAAGCTAAAAACAAAATATGTTATTCCAAATTTTCGCTATGGCTTGTATGGATTATCTTATTTTGAACATGTTCCATAAATTGAATAACATTCTTGATTGATTGACACTTAATTAGTGGGGTAATGCAATGGCACTCAGTTAATTAAGCTATCAATTGGAAATTATTTGATCTTCACTAAGTTTCTTGGCTTTTTTCGGGAGGACTTATGCCTTATATAATTTGCTTTTATGATCTCCAACTAGAAAGGAAGTTTTAGTGGCCAACCCAAGTGTAAAATATGAGAAAAGATTGATTAAGGACTCTATTAATTTGAGTGCCTTTTGAGAGAATTTTGGATCTAACTAGGTAGGTTGCGTCCTTACTTGTGAAAGGCGTAATTTAAGAAGGTTCCCACCTAGTGGCCAAGCCTTTGCATCAGCTTTTCCATGAGCATTTAGGATTGGTTTTTAGCTTTTTTTTTTTTTTTTAATGGGTATTGTTTGATCAATTAACATTTAGGGTGTATACAAATTGAATTGAGTTAGGAGAGAACTTTTACTTAACTAGTCTTTGGTAGATGTATATTTTTTTTCAACTTGTTGCCAATCTACTTATATGTAGAACCACCAAAATGGATGAATTTGTGTGTGGTTTAAAATCGAAATTTTGATGGGATTAAAAAACATGTAAAAAGGTAAAATAAACGTGCTACAACTTAAATTTCAATGTTCTTCCTTTTTGCCAATCCGAAAAAGTGAAAAAATGTCAAATTTAGCCATTTGAAGGAAACCTTAAATATTGGTCTTCGATGTATGTAGATATTTTTTAAAGTTGCCTTTTTTCCCTCCATATAATTAACTTATATTTAAAATGTAATGCAATAAAATAAGAAGTGTTCAGACAAGTTCAGACAACAAATATAATGCAGCAAAAGTGCGCACGCCACCTAATTATTTAAGAATACGATATATGAAAAAATTATCGTTACCCTAATCAAATTGATGTGGATTCAAAATTTTCTTGTTTTCGTTTGCTTACCAACCAACGAAGGAATTTGTTCAAGTTCTAATTATGTAAGCATTTCGCCATATAAATTTCTAAATTTTTGATGTTATTACTAAGCGAATTGCACTGAGTTGATGACCTCGTGGTTCAATGTGACGGTTGCTACTTCTGGTTAAGGTTTTCAAGAGATTCTATTGGCGGGTGCCATAATGAACATGGTGACCCCAAGGTTCCAACATGGCGGTTCATTGATAATTTCACTTGTTTAAAAGTTTTGATAATTTGATTCAAATACTGAGATTGGATTATTTTTTAATGATTGTACAGAAGCACCATTTCAATTGCTTTCATTATTGGATTCACCTAGATCAATTTAAGATTAGGTGGGATCAAATTAGAGTGTCTACAGCAGCCATAAAAGAGAGAGAGAGAGAGAATGTGGGCTATTTTTCTTCTGTTATATGTTTTAGTTCTCTCTCAAGAACTTCTTCTTCTTTGTAATTCTCAGATTAATAATACAAGTGTGAGTCCGTAGACGTAGGCACCATTTATCGAATCATGTAAAATCTCGTGTGTGTGTGTGTGTGCATCATAAGTTGATTTTTTGTTCTTGTTCTTGTGTGTGTTCATTTATGGCTTAATTGTGTTCTTTACTAACAAGACGTGTAGGTTGAATTTAGTCAAGTCTTAACTTAAAATCCACAACAACTGGTATCAGAGCAAGATTCGAAGGGTGAAGATCACGACATGACAGACGATAGGAAGATCAAGATCAAAAATTTTAATGGTTCAAACTTTGCCCTTTGGAGGATGCAGATCAAGGATGTTCTATATCAGAAGGATTTGTTTGAACCTCTTCTTGGGGAAAAATCGGAGAAGATAACACAGACTGAGTGGGAGATATTGGATTGAAAGTCTTTGAGGACCGTGCGACTGAGTCTCGCACCATCGGTGATCTCCAATATCACAAAAAAGAAGACAACGATAGGATTATTGGCGGCATTGGAAAAGATGTATGATCAGCCCTCTATATCAAATAAGCTATACCTGATGAAAAGACTATTCAATTTGAGGATAGCGGACTATGCCATTATGGCGGAGCATATCAACGAGTTTAACTCTACTGTAAACCAGTTAGAGTCAGTTAGAAATAATTTTGATGATGAGGTCAAAGCCTTAGCTCTCTTATCCAATTTACCAAAAAGCTAGAGCAGTTTGGTTATCACAATTAGCAACTCCTCATCTAAGTTGAAATTGGAGGAGGTTACTGGCTTTATGTTTTGAGAGAAATCACGTCGTAGAACAGCAGGTGGATAATCAACAACAGGTGAATGATCAACATCGGGATCAGCGTTGAACGCCAACGGTAGAGAAAAAAAGACAGATACGAAGAATCAAAAGGGTCAGGAAAACCACAAATCCAAATCACGTGGCCAATTGCAGACTCGGGAGAAATCGACTGGATGTTGGAATTGTGGACAGAAAGGCCATCTAAAAAAAGATTGCAAAGCTCCGAGAAAACAGCGCGACGACACAAATCAAGGTGGTAAGGTTACTGTTAATGTTTCTGATGAGAAAAATACAAATACTTTGATTTGTGCATTGGATTGTAGAACCGATCATGAATTTTTGATTTGGGAACTTCATTTTATACCACTCCTCACATGGATATACTTTACGGGTATGTGAAGAAAATTTTTGAGAAAATGTATTTAGGAGACGACGAAGCTTGCAATATAATTGGAAAGGATGAAGTACAGATCACATAGTCCAACGATACAATACTGAAGCTGAAGGACATTAGACACGTGCCTAGTCTAACGAGGAACTTGATCTCAATAGGCTAATTGTTAGGATATGCAATCGTAACGACATTTGGGGAGACTTTTGGAAGATGAGCAAAGGGTCATTAGTTTTGGCCCAAGGAAAGAAGGAGAGTACACTGTACGTATCATCAGGTTCTTACAGCAGTATAACAATGGCAGCATCAAAGGAGACACCAGCACGTGGCATGGGCATTTCGGTCACATGAGTAAAAAGGGAATGAGAGTTTTGGCACAGAAAAGGAAGCTACCGGGTATTGAGTCAGTGGACCTAGAATTCTGTGAAGATTGTGTCTTTGAAAAATAGAAAAATGTCAGCTTTACAAAGTAGGCGAAGACTCCAAAGTCAGACAGATTAGAGCGGGTGCATGCAAATGTATGTGAACCTATTTAGGTACCCTCTATCGGTGACTCAAGGCATTTCGTAACTTTCATTGATGATGCTACCAGAAAGTTATGAATTTACTTTTGTAAAAATAAATCAGACGTGATCGGTATTTTCAAGAACTGGAAGGCATCTGTTGAAAATAAAATAGGTCTAAAATTAAAGTGTCTAAAGTTTTTAATGGCGGCGAGTGCTGCAGCAGGAAATTTGAAGATTACTGTTCTGTTAATGAAATCAAGAAACTGAAAACTATTCCAATGAAGTCAAGATAAAACGGAGTGGCAGAACGCATGAACAGGAAGATCATGGAGCATGCCTAGAGTATAAGATTATATGTCAGGTTGCCAAAATAATTCTGGACAAATGCAGTGAATACAACATTGATCTTAATTAACAGGGGACCCTCAGTCGCATTTAATTGTGGATTGCCTGAAGAAGCTTGGACCGAAAAAGAAATAAAGATTTTCCATTTACGCACTTTTGGTTGCATAACCTATGTACATGTTGAGTCAGAAAACATGAGAAAATTAGACCCCAAGTCTCGAAAATGTGTGTTTTTGTTAACTACGATACAGATAGCTACGGTTATAGGCTATGGGATCCAAAAAATAAGAAAGTTGTTAGGAGTGTGGATATGGTCTTCAATGAGTCGATTTTGTATAAAAACAGACAGGGTCAGAAGAATGAGACAGTAGACGAGTCAGACTATGTTGAGTTTGAGAGATCGTCTAGCAAAGTCTTGGAACCCCAAAATGCTAACAGATAGCCAACTCTACAGGCAGAGCTACAAACTCCCATAATAAGGAGGTCTGCTAGAGTAAGTAGACCTACAGTCAGATATTTATCCTCATTGCACTACTTACTATTGACAGACAGTGATGAGTCGAAATGCTTTGAATAAGCCTACAGACTGATGCAAATGGTGAGTGGGAGCGTGCAATCGATGAAGAGATGTAATCTCTATCATCTAACAAGACTTGGGATCTAGTTCAGATACATGTTGCCAGTTGTGGTTGTGAAGTTCTGCATTTGCTAATGGCCCTTTTCATTCGATGTATTCTCTGACGTCCAATATGTTCTCAATTAACCACGACTTTTATTTGTTGCCTTGAAGCATATGTACGCCATAAGTTGGCAAATATGCTCCCTCTAAGAGCAGTAAGCCCTATCAATATTCACCTTAACCCACTTTGAGATTTTTGAACATTGGCCGAAATGCTTTTTGATCAAATCTGAGTTGGAGAGCATTAATAGAATACCACTTCGGCAACTCTAAGGAAGAGTTCGGTTCTAACCAAACATTGTCTAGGGTTGAAGAGGATGTTAAGAAGTTGACTTTGATTGTGTCAACTTTTTAATATGCATAATTTTTAATAATTTAATTTTATATTTTTGTCATATATAATTTTTTATTTTTTTCGATTTTTGCCATCGAGACAAATTTAAAAAGTAAAAAAAATGTCAAAAAAATAAAAATTAAAATTAAAAAGACTAAAAAATAAACTAAAATAAATCAAAATAAGCAAAATTTATATTTACTTGTTTTCTTCTTTAATCATTCTTTTCCCGACATTTGATCAACTTTTCTTATTTTTGATTTCTCTCGTTAAGAAACAAAAACCAAAAAACAGAAAAAAAAAATAATTAAAAAAAACTTCATAAAAAAATTAGTCAAATTACTATTGTCCTAAATCAATGTGTTAACACACAAAGTAGAGCCACTTCAATACCCTTTAAACCCACTAGAACCACATACACATTTTAATTCTCTAACAACACAACCAACAATGGAAATGAATGAGGTGGGATAATTATAAAGTAACCTCAAAACACAAATCATTAAAAACAACCTGCCAACCGAGAAAAATTCAGTGAGGGAGCTGCATGCTGTAGAATTGGAGAAATTAAGAGTCCACCACCAGAATCATTTTCAGCTTATACGCCGGAGAGGTCGGCATCCCCTGAAACTTTCCCGGATTTACCTTCAGGTTTGATGCTTCTGTACCACTTGGCGCACACAACATAAACAGCTAAATCCATAGCTGTCAATCCGGCGAGCAGAAAGAAAAACCTGTCAAGATGCCCCCTGTTGAGGTTCCCCGGAATCCACCCGGGCATGTCGTCCACCGTTGATATCTTCATCACCATCGTCACCAGCAAGCTACTCACGTAGTTCCCCAGCGAAATGGACGTCATGCACAGCGCGCTCCCGAAGCTCTTCAGCCCGTCGGGCGCCTGCGCGTTGAAGAACTCCAGTTGCCCAACGTACATGAAAACCTCAGAAGCCCCGATGAGAGCGTACTGAGGGACCTGCCATAAGATGCTCAGACCGCTCGAGCCGTCGCATCGAGCGCAGTCTTTCCGAGCGTACTTGAGTCGGTAGCACTCCACTATTCCGGCGGAAACCATCGCCGTCACGGCGATGACGAGCCCGATTCCCATCCGCTGGAGTTCGGTGAGGCCTTCGGGGCCTGACTTCCGGATTCGGGACGCCACGGGATCGAGAACTCGGCGGTAGAGGAAGATGAAGAGCGCCACGCTAAGGATGTCGAAGCTGGACATGCTGGCCGGAGGGATTCGGAAGTTTGAGACGGTGCATTTCATAGCGGATCCTTGCTCGACGAAGAGGGAGGCCATTTGGGTGAAGACGACGGAGTAAATTATGGTGCAGAGCCAGATGGGAAGCAGTCTCAGGATGGATTTCACCTCTTCGACTTGCGAAACGGGGCAGAGAAGCCACGGGTCGCGCCGGCTTTGCTTCTTCTGGTTGTTTAACTCATTTGATGTAATGAATGCTGCTCTGTCCAGGAACCTGCAGCATAGAATTGGACATTGAGTTTTTTTTTAAATTTATTAGAATTTTAATAAAAGGAAAATATTACTCGCCCACTAATTTTAAATTTTTATTTTTTTCTATTTTTTTGATGTTTTGATTAAAGAATTTTTAGTTTTTCAAATTGACTAGATTACATGAATCAAAAAAATAAAAAAAATTTGATTAAAGATGAAAACATATACTAAAAACAAAACTATTTACTTATTCGCTTGTTTGGATTATTTTTGTTTTAGATTTTTTTTAATATTTTGATAGAAAAATTTAATTCTTGGCATGTTTTAAGACAAAAGTAAAATAATTTAACTAAATAATAAAAATTTTAATTAAATAAAAAATAATAAAAATAAAATAAGTAGATAAATAATTATTTGAACCCAGTTAAAAGTAAATGGGTTTTAATTTATTTTTCTGTTACAGATTAATTGAATTTATTAGGGTAGATTATTTTTGTCTTTTTTGATTTTTTTATTATTTAATCAAAAATTTTACTTTGTGAATTCTACAAAACAAAATATTTTGATTAAATGATAAGAAAGATTATTAAAAATAATAATGAATAAAATAAACTATCCCAAATCAGCAATAATTTGGAACACCTTAGAGATATTGAGTTAGTTTTCTTAAAAAATACTATCATAATACTTTTTACTATTTTTGCCAAAAGCTTCCAAATAATTAGGAATGCATTTTATCATATTGCTTAAAAAAATTTAGTTGGCAATTGGTTCATATTCTTATATTCTTTTAATAGACGTATTCACTAGATGAGATTATTGTGAGCACTTAAATCGTATTTTATCATCATTATACACAAAAACTTTTTTACATAGACATAAAAAGAGATAATAATTTTTAGAACAATATTAAACACCACTCTCATCTTTGCGTATCAAAATTTAATTTCTACTTTCAATTTAGTGTACACCTATTTTATATTGTTAATTTTGATTTATCACACATGCTCATCAAGTTCTAGTATTCGTTGATTTTATTGTTTAATTATTCTAATGTTACCCAATATTTTCCCAAGAAGTTTTACATTTATAGATATTAGATGATCATTTAATTTGTCATTAATCAAGCCAAATTCATTAAAGAAAAAATTATGTACCTAAAAAATATACATAAAATTTTGTCTCCAAAATGATATGTAAAATGTAGATACAAATTTAAGCAAATTGTGAGTCACGCTTCAAATGAATTTTGATAATGTATTTTAAATTTTAGTTATTTTACATTTTGTACATAGCATTTATGATTTTGTAATGTCCAGCTATTATTTTTGCTTACTTGAATCCTTCGGTATGGAGTATTTTTCTATCCCCGTTCATAGAACTGATCTCTTTTTCATTCCCTTCATACAAATTGTCTTCATCACCCGTAGATGGCATCTCAACCCTCCATTTCTTCGTGGCCGCAATAATCACTTGGCAAAATCTGGACAGAGGGTTCCCACTCGGCTTGAAATGTCGGTACTTCGGCATGCCGCCGAGAAACAAGACCAGTGCCGCCAATGCCGATGCGGTGGATACCCAGAACCCAAGTGCCCACAAGCCTTCGTCCTCAAAGTATCCCAGCAAAGTATTCGAGAAGAGCGAGCCGAGGTTCATAGCAAGGTAGAAGTAGCTGAAAAAAGCCACTTTTAAGCTTCCTTCTTTAGGATTTTCTCCATCAAACTGATCAGCCCCAAATGTGGCAATGTTAGGTTGGTATCCTCCATTTCCAAGAGCAACCATGTAGATTGAGAGATAGAATAACCCAATTTCCCAGCTTGAATGGGATCCACATTTTGTCGTTCGATCCCCACAGCCTTTGGGATTCAGCAAAAAAAGGTAAGAAGCTAACGATAATGATATCAAGCCCTGTATTTTTCAAATTTTGTAATGATATAATTAGAATGAAATATAAAATAATTAATTAGTTGGGGGCGGTGGGTTGGCTTACGATGACAAATATGAGCTGAAAGATGGCACACGTTTTGTATCTGCCCCAATAGGAATCGCTGAGGAATGCTCCGACAAGGGAGAAGATGTACACTGTTCCAGTCCACTTGCTAACGTTGTTGGCAGCATCAGCGTTGTTCTGTCCTAATACCCTAGTCAAGAACAGCACCATGTTCACCCCAACTCCAAAGAATGCAAGAGTTGCCAACCCTTGATTCACTGCAATAAATTTATTAAAAATTATTCTTAAAAACTTGATATATATATATATATATATATATATATATATGGAGAGAGTGAGTGATAATTTAATTTGTTAATAATGATCAGTTCAAAATTGATAACAAAATGTTATAAGTGTAAATGTTTAAAAAGTTTGGCTTTTAAGGAATTTAATTTTTTTTAACAAAAAAGAAGGAAGAAAAAAATGGATTGTTTTGGATAAGTTTTGTGAGGTAGCATTTTTCTTTTAGGCTTTTTTGTTAAAATGTTTAATATGTCATTACTTTTTGTTTTTAAGTAATAATGTTTAGAATAATAATATGATTTTTTTTTAGGCTTACTTAACTTTTTAATTAAAGGTGTTATAATAATTTGAGTAAATTAGAATGTTTAGGATGTTTATAGACTTTTTTTCATTGCAAAAAAAGTAAGTATACTTTTTAGATATACTAATAAATAGTATGGCTTAAAAGATGAATTTTACCAAAAAAAAAAAAAAAAACTGATTTTTTAGAAAGCCAAAACAGGGGCTAGGACAACTTAGTGCCAAAGATAAGACAATCTTTGCAAAAAATAATTAATTATGTATTATTGTCTTGGGTTAAATTAGAAAGAACCCAAAATTAGTAGGAAAATTCCTTTGAAGTTAAATTTTGAGTTGGTAGTAGCATTTAGTTTAACTCATTTGTGTAATATTTTATATCTTATCTTTTATAAAATCGATTCTAATTAAATTCAAAAAAATAAGAATGGTTATACATTATGTAATTGACAGGCGACAACTAGCACATCAAAAAAACAAAATTTTTATAAATTTGAATTAATTAGACTCTAATTAATTAAAAAAATAATTAATTTAATTTGATTTAGTAGCTTTTAATTTTAGGGTATATTACACTTACACCCCTTTATTTAAGAATTATATTACTGTCACTCCCTCTATTATTTGAAATATCACTGTACCTCCTTACTTTTTAATTTTAGTAACACTTTGATCCAAAAGTTAACTTTTGGTTAACTTTTAGACGAAAAAATTGTATTTTCACACTTGCACCCCCTGATTTCTTTGTTTTCACACTTACACCTCTTGTTTTTTTT
>JAULJZ010168787.1:0-24844 GCA_032270985.1 Heliamphora pulchella
TATAGTGTTTGTTATTTTGATTCATAAAACAGTGAGATCTTTTACAGATCAATAAGTTTGGTAAATTGGACAATATCATTACGCATATGATGAATATTACTTATTAACGGAATTCACGTCTCGATATAGAAATTGATGATACCCCCTTGAGTAACCTTATAAGTTTTGATTATATCAAACCCTGCAAGTGAATTTTATATTTGATATATCAAATAAGTTAAGTAAAAAGTTTCAAAGGCATTATATGCAGCTAATGAAATAAAATTGTCAGTAATTTAATTTAGTCGGCGGGTATCTCTAATCTTAACGTGAGGAGATAAATAAATATTTAATAATATATTGCTCAAAATTAATTTTTGAGATAAGGTTGTGAGTGCAATTATAATTTCTTAGTGATAATAAATTATAATTTATGAAATTAAATTTTTAATTCGGATTGAATTAAATTTTCTTAATTATATAAGGAGCCCGAATCTGATTTACTCCTCAGGTACAGCTAGGGCTTTGATATTTTCATTATATCAAAGAGGCAGTCGAATTTGGTTTTTTAGGTCAACAGATTTGCAGCCCTCATTGCATATGTTACCAAGCATACCGGAATACAGTAGAAGGCTTGAGGCACGATCGAGTTTTCAGTTTGTGTGCATCCATCCAGTAGCTTCAGTTTGTATGCTGAAACGAGATCAAATTAGAGAGATCTCAAAGGTATAACCCCTATTCTGCTTTGTAGTGCTTAATTAGGTTTTCATTTTTTGTTATTTAATCTATATGCATTGTCATTGGTTCTTGTAATTCTATTTCCCAGCAACGTGAAGAGTCCCATTCCTAGGGAGACAGTCGGTCGGTTAACATGTTGTCCCACTTGGGTTCTCGTAGTGAGTCGATCTTCCTTTTTGATTGCTTTCTTGGGTACGCTCTTCATCAGTTGCCCTTATTCCTAAGCCAATGGGTTCTCGATCGGCAATCAGAATACTAGTAGTTACAAAGCTTTGGCAATTATGGTGTGGCACTTATGGTGTGGCATTTTGGGTGACGGTGCCAAACACAAAGAATCGATCATTTATGGCACCTCTCTTCACCTATGGATTACTACTGACGTTTTCTCTTTGGGACACATGGGGGTATCGCAACAGCCCGTTAATCACATGTTCAACGACCAAAAATCGCTCGATATTTGGTATATTTGATCTCAATGAGGTGGAGCGATCTTGGTCGTCATATTTGTCTTCTCCTTTGAAAGATAATGGCAAAAAGTTGGTACTGTACTTCTTCTCCCTTACTTTTGACACTCTTTCTCTCCAGCATCCATCATCCATTCTTTCTGGTGCAAGTTCTCTTCCCTTCGACCACTATTCTTCACTCTCGCTCGCGTCCAGTTCTTTTATCCTATTTCCTCCTCCTTTCTAGTAAGTTTTATGTTTCCTCCTCTTTTTTAGTAAGTTTTTTTTTCTATATTTTTGCTTTTTCTCTTCAATGCTGAATTCTTCAGATTTTTCTTTTTCTCCCCCTACCCCATCGCATTTTCTTAATAGGTTAAGTTTTTATCTCTGAAGCATTACAATTCCTCTCCTTGTGTCTCTATTTGCTTTAAATGACCCTCTTTTGAGCACATTACACTCCAGACCTTTGAGTTTGTTAAACTTCTTCTCCCAATCATCATGAGGGGGTGTAGAGGAATTCCTTTAGTCCATAGAGTTTAGAACTTCCTTTGAAAGGACTTCGTCCTTGTCCCACCTTGCCTCAAAGATGGTGGGGACAACTCAAGCTCAAGGACCATGGTCCCAGTGGTGCCAAATAGGCCTTTTGTTGCTGAAGTTATCCCTTCTCTCTCTTCGGTTTCTAATCCGCAGCGCTTGAGAGAGGCCTATGCTATCCCCCCTCTAGTTACCCATCGTGTTCCTTATTTTTAGGAAAGAGCATTCTCATTTTCTGAAGATGCGGTATACATATATGAGCATGCCTTTATTACTGGCCTGAGGCTTTCTTTTCCTTCTTTATCAAGCAACTTTTATCTTTTCTTAGTCTATGTCCCAGTTAGCAGCTATTCAACACTTGAAGGATGTTGATTGGGATGATTATCCTCTTGGAGGAGAGTACTAGGGATTTGGACCACTTCTCCATGAAGGAATTCCTCCACTGCTACCAACCAAAAGAAAAACAACTGGGTTGGTACTTCTTCTAGTTTCGGTCTGAAGACCGAGCTCTTGCTCAGGAGTGCTCCTCTTCTAATAAACATTGGAAAGAGAGACATTTTCATTTCTAGAGAGGGCTGAAAGTTCCAACCATAGAAGAGGTGGGCCCCTGTTGCCCCATGTCCAACGTTTAAGGGGTTCTCCTCAAACCAAATATGTATCCGTGAACCTTTGATCAACCATTTGGCTAGTAGTCATATCAAGATTGCTCAGAATTTTCCTACTTAGATTTTTAGTTACCTCGTGACACCCGAGAGGCTCAGTGCCTATTTGTTAAGCCCCGACGTCTCCTATGAGAACTACCAACTTTTCCATTCTATTTATTTTACCTAACTTCTTATTGTGTTCTTACCTATTTTTTCTTCTTTCTTCCTCTTTTACATATGGCAAAGAGACCTGCTCCTCCTCACTCACTTAAATGAGGACTCTGCTCCCTCTCTAGTAAAGAGGTCGAGGGTGGCTTTGGAGGACAAGAAGGTGGTGACCTCTGGAGTTTTCCCAAAGAAGTGATCGACCTAGAGGTCAGCTCGACAGGGAGCGTACAGATATATGGACCCGCTTTTGCAACTATCCTGGCTCCTCATCCCCTCACAATCGTAGCTTCACTGACCGAGGCTTCTACATCCCCTCATGTGGATTTTATGAATGAGTTCATGTTAGGGTTGTATACTAAAAATTACAATTTTGATTTTAGTATTTAATTTTATTTATTAATAAAATTAATTTTTCTATTTTATGAGAATCTTAATAAGCAATGTATGTATTTTATTATTTATTTAATATTGTTCATGTGTGTCTTTTGTTCTACATAGTATATAAACTGGTGCGTAGAGTTCAATTTACACACAGAAAATCAGATTATCGGGTCTTATAGAATATAAATTTTTGATTTACAGTCTTAGATGGAAATAGACACACTATCGGTACGATTGTAACACAATATTTTAGTAGATCTATCTTGATTATGATGAACGGTAATCCGTTCGACAATTTTCTGACTCATTGTGCTAGTACACTTTGTGCGTTTTAAACAGGATCAAGTTGGGGTATTTAATTTTATACTAACTTTATAAATTAATTTATACCTCATTATTATTATGAGTGCTTATACTCTTAATTTCGAAATAATTATTAGATATATATATATATATATATATATATATATATATATATTTATTATTTGTTATTTTGATTCATTATATGGTGTAATCTTTTACGGGTCTATAATCGCAGTGAGTTAGATAACGACGTTAATTATATGGTGAATATTAATTATTGACGGAATTCATGTCCTGTGAACGGGATTGGAGATACCCCATTGAGGAAAATTATAAGTTTTGACCGAGTCAAACCCTCCAGGTAAATTTTATAATCTAGCAATCAAATAAGTTAAGTAAAAAGTATTAAGAATTTTCTGAAGAAACTGATTAAATATAATTTTTATTAATTTAATTTAATTAGTGGGTATCTATAATTTTAACATGGTGAGAATAAATAAACATTTAATAACATGAGCTCGAATATTTCGATTTTGAGAATAAGGCTGGAAGTGCAATTATAATTCTTTAGTGGAATGAATCATAATTTATATTTTTATGAAATTATTTTTGGGTTAAGGTAGGATTTTATAATTACATTAGAAACTTATGTCTTATTTACTCCACAGATCCCTACTGTAATCTATTTATATGATGTTATAAAACCTAGCCAATCATATTCTCTACACACAGGGTTTTCACATTGGCTAGATAAGTTTTGTAGATCACGATAGATTAAAATTCATACTTTTTTCGTGTTCTAGCATCCTAGAATACAGCAGAATGCTTGTTTGGGAGAATTAACTTCTAGTTAATTATCACGACAGCTTATTGACTAAAATTTGTGACAGCAAACGGAATCAATCCATTCGGTCTTCGACAGGTATAATCCTAAACTAATTTTGAGAGTTATATCGGGTTTTATTTTTAATTGTTCGATATCAAAAAAAATTATTCTGAAGCATATTTCAGCGATTGTCCGTACGAATTATTTTTGATTAAAATCATAGACATAATCTTAGGATCTTAGCAGTTTGTCCTAACAATTGGTATCAGAGCCGTCTTTGATTATGTATGATTGAATCATGGGTTCGAGTAGATTTAGATTGTGCTAACTTTATTTTGCAAGCAATCTAAACCCTGCTTTAATATTCATTATTATTTGCATGTTTGATTGCATTGTCTGAATGATGATTATTATTTTTTAACCACGAGGGTTGATTCTAGTAGATTGGTTGTGAACTCCTCAAAGGCATATGATCTATATAAAATTTTTATTTTTTCATTCTATATTCTTGTTTTGGTTTCGATAGAATGAAGAACAGGTGAAGAACGAAAAACAAGGCAGCATGGCAATGCGCAACATAACACACAGCAGTTGCGGCGGCGAGGCGCGGGGCGACGTAGCCAGGCGCGGCCAACCGCGACGTTGGCGACGGCGGGTAGCTTGCTGCGGCAGCAGGGCGGCGACAACGGCAACAACAGCAGCAGCAGGTTTGGCATTGGCTGTGACTTGCAGTAGCTGTGTACTAAGGAGTTCTGTTGGCTATAGAGTTGTGATAGCAGCAAAGTTCTGATTCTGACAAAACTAAAAAATCAGAATTCTGATTCTGACAGAATTACAGGTTTTCTAGATGAACATGAACTCTTTGGCTTAGGAGTTTTAGCTTGACCATAAAGCCAGGATATTATGTAGTTATTTATTTATTTTAATTAAATGCGTGTATGGTTTTTATTTGGTTTATACTTTATGTTAAAGTTTAATTAATTCAGTTATTCTAAATTATTTTTTTTGTAACGAAAAAATAAAATTAATTTTTCTTATATTAAATTAATTTTTTTTTAAAAAAATAAAATTTTATTTTGTTACTTAAAAACACGTTTAAGATAATTTTTTTTAAATCTACTATATTGGAAAACATGCCGATTAATTTTGAATTTTTGAATTAATTAAAAAGAGTTTAATTTAAATAAATTATTTTTTTCAAAATATGTGTAACGGGAAATAAAATTAAAATTCTTAAGTTTTTATTTAACATTAAGTTTTTTTAATATAAAAATAAAATTTAAAATTTTTATTTGTTACACATATAACACGTAAAGATGGTTAAAATTGAAATCTTTTGTAACATATGATTTTCAAAAATTATAAATTTATTTTTATTAAACAGTTTTCATAACCCTCAAAATTATTTTAAATTATTAAACAGTTTTCATAACCCTCAAAATTATTTTAAAAACTAAGTGTGTGAGTCAATTTATTCACAAATAAATCTCAGGATCTCCGTCACTAGTTTGTAAGTGATGTAATTAATTTTATGTGTTGGCTTCAAGGCATTCTCCCATATTAGACAGAATTTATTACAGTATCACCGGTACAAATCTCCTTTAGAGATAATTATGGATAATTGTTAGTCTGAATCAGTTCTCCATCTGATGTGTTCATTGCGAAGCGATTGATTTGGAATTAAGTGACGGTAAACATTTTGTTATAAATAATAGTATCCTCTCTATTTGAGTCACTGTTATTATTTATAGGACCGAATCGATGTTAACTATTTAATTTTACTTGGTATGCTCTATTACCTAGATAGTAAAATTAATAGGAATTGACATGTTTTTTGAAGTAACAGTATTTGTTTTTGGAACGCTTTGTTTGATGGCTCTTCAACTTAGCTGGCTACTTGAGATCAGGATCCCTTTTGATGTGGAATAACACTTGTTCCAATGGGGCAATTAAAGGAGTGTACTCCTTGTACTTGACTTCTACAGATCTGCGATAAGAAATGTCCACCATCTTGTCTTTCGGCTGCTCAGGATTCCTGGGTGGTATTTGTTTCTCGACTTCTATAGATCTTTTCTCTGCCCTAGTTGGCTCATCATTATGATTTGAACACCTGGAATCAATGGCATATTCAGCATTCATGTGTTTTTGAGCTTTGACCATAAGCTCATTTATGTCAATTTGAGGGGTTTTTGATAGAGAAGAAAGGAATCGAGATGGTAAAAGCCCACCAATGAAGGCTGTTAGGTCCACCTTTTCATCTATCTTGTTGACCTGGAGCGCTTCATGGTTAAACCTATTCACATAGTCTCTCAGGCATTCACCCTTCGTATGTTTTATCTTTAACAAGTAGGTTGCTGGTTTCCTATGCCTCTGGCCTCTAATAAAATGGAATACGAACAATTTACTCTGCTAAGAAAAAGACTCCACTGATTCTAGCTTTAATTTGGCAAACCAGATCCTGGCTGGTCCCTTAAGTGTGGTGGGGAATGCACTACACATTGTCTCCTTTGGGACAACATGGAGATACATCATAGACTTGTAGTTGTCGAGATTGTCAAACGGGTCAGATGTTCCATCGAACATATTTATCAGGGGCATTTTAAATTTATGAGGCAGGGGAGCTGCCATTATGGTTGTTGTGAATAGGGAGCCATTTTATGCATCAAATCTTCTAAAGTACAATGGGTTTTACCTTTGATCACCTCCATCATATTGTTGATTTGGGCTTTAACTTCTCGGATTTGTTCATCCCAAGCTGTTTATATCTTTAAATGCTCTGCTTTCTCTTTTTGGTTATTTAGTATATTTCCTTCCTGATTTAACGGATCAGTGGGATTGATTTCGCTTGCGACCTCCTCGGGTTCTTCTTTTTGAAGGTTTCCATGGCCACGAGCTGCATCGATGTGTTCTCCATCTTGCTCATTCTCTCGTGGGGCTTGGGGGCTAATTGCCTAGGGAGGTGACGATTTCCTTATTGTTGTTTGATGTGCTACAGTAGCTCTTGATTTTGTTGGACTAATTGAAAAATGACTTGCATCAAGTTTTGGAGCTGTTCTTACAAAGGGTTAGCTTGTTGATTTTCTTCTTGTGCTTGCATATTCGGATTCATTCTGATTCAACTTGTCTCTTCAGCCATAGATTTTGTTCTAACCATGTACATAAAAAACCACCAATGAAGAATGGAAATCCTTTTTTCGATTTCCATTGATGGAGATTGGAATACTAAGGCCCAAAACTTACATTGTCCGAGTCCGTATACAAATTAAGCTCACTTATCCAAGAGAAATACCTGCTTGCTGATTAGTGGCAAAGTATCTTAGTCAACAGGCAAACCTATACATTCGATCAAAACCTAATGTTCAGTGATCAAGGTTCCACCCTTCTCCTCTAGCCAGTCCTGGCGCGTGTCATATACAACGTGTGGCTAAAATCTAGAATTCCCAAAGATACAGTTGTAACAGTTCTCACGTGGTATGTTAGCCACGTATCTCATTGATCCATTAAAAGGAACCGCTGCAGGGATAAAGGTATACATATTCTGGTTCTCTCTCTCTCTCTCTCTCTCTCTCTCTCTAATGGTATCTTTTTACTTAGCCACTACTCCACCAGAATATTTACTTGATCATCGGGGAAAGCCCGCCGGATCAAACTCTGGCACCCTTTTCTAACAATTTCTTGATTGATCTCAGGTGATCCTAGTCGCTGGAAGACGATCGCATATCAAGGCAGCAATAGCGCACCAAAATTATATAATTCATAGATTATTACAAATCGATATGAAAAATAATAAACTTTAAAGGGATAAAATATGAAAAAATATTCTTTAAAGGGATTAAATATAATAGATAATTTATGAATATGATAATATCTTTTCATAATCTTATGAAACAAATGACAAAATAAAATATAAAATAAAATAATATAAATTAAAAATAGACAAAAACGAAAAGAAAAAATAGATATACATCTTTGTAACATAAAATAAATAATAAGACCTTATTTGATAAAGTTTATAATTTTCTATTTTTCCTTTATAGTAAACAAAAAACATGTTTTTGTTTATTTTTATAAATGCCAAAAACAAAAATATGTTTGGCACATAAAATTTTGGACAGTGGTGATCGGAGATAATGACTGAAGGTGGTATCCGGTGATGATAACAAAAGGTTGCAATGAGGGTCGGAGACGGTGGCTATCAAAGAAAGTGGTCAGATGTAATGGTCGGAGGTGGTGGCCAAAGACAGTGGACAAAGGTGGTGACCAGAGGGGGGTGATCGGAAGTGGTAGTCAAAGTGGGTGGCGGATAGTGGTGGAGAAAAAAATAGAGAATAAAACTTATTTACAAAACAAGTGAACATACGTTTTTTCTATTTACGAAAATTTAGTAAATTTTAAAAATTATTTATATCTTTTTAAAAAACAAAAATAACTACCAAACGAGTTTTTTTTACAATTTACAAAAAATTTAAAAATAAGAAAAAAAAACAATAAACACATAAACATTATTAAAAAGGACTTAAGTATTTTGTCTTAGAACTGCGGTTTCAAAACAGAATTGAACTGTCTTTATTGGCTTAGTTTGGTTCAATTAGTCCAGTTCCATGATGTTCACGGTTCGGTTTCAGTTCTTAAATTTCTTGAGCTATTTAAAACGATTTGATTATTAATTTAGTTCGAAATTGAACCAAATTAAACCGCGAACACTCTTAATAATAATGAGATATAATATAATTAATAAAATTTGATAAAATAAAATAGTCAATATTACCCTTAAATGCGTAATTACTCATGTGGTTCGGATTGCCGAATGTGTGTGCAAACAGAAAAACCAAAAGAATGAGGTAACAATAGAAAGTACTTCAAGACGGTGAGTTTGCCTCTTTGTAGGATAAAAACAAAAAATTATAATTTTTTTGGTATTTAGAAACAAATCAACAAAATTCAAATACGTCGACAAACTTTTTAGATTTCTATTATTATTAAAATTTTAAAAAATGGATTAAAAATTAAAAAAATCCAGAGAAGATGAAAAAAGTGTTAAAACAGCCAAAATAACAGTTTTTTGTTTTTATTAATTTTTTCAAACTTTAATAAAAAAAACTTTTAATTTGAACTTTTTCCGTAAGTGGCTGAATTGAATGAATTAAGAGCACATTTGGAGCTCGTTTGGTAACTTGGTTTTAAGTCACTTTAAGTAAAAAAAAAAATTTTGGAGTAATTTTTATTATTTTTTGGATAATTAAGTCAAAAAGTTAAAAAATTCGTTTGGTTAGAAAAATAGTGATTTTTAAACTACCAAAAAAATTAAATAAGCTCAATATGAAATTTCATGGTTTTGCTTTAACCTAAATGAGCTGGTTATGATTGTTTGATTGAAATTTGTGTAATTTTATATGTAGAAAGATAAAATTAAAATTTGTTATAAGAAAAATCAAAAAGCCAAAAAACCAAAAAACTTAAAAGTAAATAGACTAAAAATTAAGAGTTAACAAGCGAAGCTTTTTAAACTTTTTAAATTTTAAATCAAAAACTAAAAAATAACTTTAAACCGATTTAAAGCCGTAGCCAAACGGAGGCCTAAAATAATCGGCCTAGAGTTTTTCAAAGTTAGTTCTGGAGGCTTAACCTTCACGGGGGTAGAGAGGTAGGTCCCCCGGGGTATGGATGATCATGAAGGGCGATGGATCGCCACTCCAACCTATATTTTCCAATGTAAAGTAATGTTGCCGACGGTTCCATAATTATCTCTTTTTATAATCTCTTTACCATATTGGCATATTTTCATTCAAAAGCGAAACAAGCTAGATTGTCCTTTTAAATATATTATCTTTGTTTTAGTAATTATAAGTTATTTTTCATTTTTGATAAATTATTTATTCATTGTATATTAAAAATCTAATGCCAAACAAATATAATTTTTATAACCCGATCTAAGATAAAAACTAAAAAAATAGAATATTAAAACATATTAAATATAAATATGTTTTTTTTATTCATAACACGAGTAATTCTAATGACAGTAAAATGAACAGCAACAAAATCAAGAAGAACTATGTGATTTTGAGGATAGTAATTAAGTAAAAATTTCTTCATAGAGGATTTATTTTTTTTATTTGCATCTATATCTTAAGAATAATAAATTAATAATAACAACTTTTACTTTTAAAGGCGATGTTTGAAACTTTTGTGTAAAAACAGAATATCATATGGCCTTTTATTTTTTGATACATGTTATTTTAATTTAATCAAAACAATCTTATTTATTTATTAATTTTAATCTAGGATATAATTATTTTTCAATTTGAGAATATATATCTTTATTTATTTTATTGTGTTTAAAAAATTAATATATTATTATATTATTACTATAATTTATCTAAATTTATTTCATTTGGTGCATAATATGGCTTGACGCAAGTTTTCTAATTCAAAGTAATGTTGCCGACGGTTCCATGATTATCTCCTTTTATAATCTCTTTACCATATTTTTATCTCAAAAGCGAAACAAGCTTGATTATCCCCACTTGTCGAGGCATCTATGTGTTGGGATTTTAAGGGTTTAAATTCCCTACGTAGCGGAAATAAAAACGTAAGCTGTAATTCACACAAAACAAATAAAGATTGAACAAGAACATCCACAAAGAACACAAAGATATACGTAGTTCGACTGACTATCTACCTCTACAGGAGAACAAGAAGGAATAATCTACTATTATCAATAATGATTATAAGAACTAGCTCTACACTCTCTAATCTTTAAATCTGAGCCTTACTCTAGTACATCTGAGCCTCTTTTTATACTCTCTAACCTTAACCTGAGACTCTCTAGTGTATCATTACATCGCTCCTGTGTCTTAAGTTCTTGGTGCTTAAACTCCCTTTATATAAACCTAAACCTAGGTCAAACCATGAGATGGTTGAAACCCTAACTGCCTTATAGCAGGTGGCCCTCGGATAGACCGCTCGAGCGGTCTATCAAGCGGTCTTTCATAACCCTCGGTATCTCCACCTGCAGATACCACCGCCCGAGCAGTGAAATGATTGCTTGAGAGATCACCAGCTCGAGAGCTTCCTTCGAAACCCTAGTTGTCACCAGCACTATTTGGACGCCATACCAAACTGGAATGTCAGAAATACGAGACACCAACCCAACAATCTCCTCCTTGGCTCGAATTTCTGAACCATCATAATCTGAAAGATATGCTGACCAGCTCGTCCTGCACCCCTTTCACGGGTGTAGGTGCTCCACCCTCTCTGTTCATAATCAACAGCCTTCTGTAATGACTCCACTTTCTCTGACACTACTACTTACCGCTGATCCTCTTTTGATCTGCTTGTAGCCTTCTAGTAAGACGAAAGATCTCCACTACTACTGATTTGAACCCCAATCACCCGATTTTCTGGGTGAACGGATCTGGTTGATCTCCACCTTGACTCTTAGTGTCTTCTTTTGAAGATCTGATATACTACGCTTGTCGATCTAACTGATCTGACCAAGCCGCATATACCAGGGATTTATGCTGTACCCGCTGGATTACCTGTGTGGTAGTGGTAACTCCACCTATCACCTTGCCCCTACTAGTCTGTAGGGATCTCTAACATAATATTTTTCATCTTTATTGCGATCGAGTGATTAAGCCAATAACCAATGCTTTGATACTAGTTTGCTGGGATTTTAAGGGCTTAAATTCCCTACGCAGCGGAAATAATAACGCAGACTGTTAGGGTTGGTATACTGAAAATCATGTTTTTAGTATTTATTTTTATTTTTTAATAGAATTAATTTTTTATTTTATGAGAATCTTTATGAGTAATGTATGTGTATCATTTCTTTAATGTTATGCATGGATGCTCGATATTCTGTATAGTATTTAATCTGGTGTATAGAATATAGTTTGCACACCGAAGATCAGATTTTAGATTCTTATAGAATATAAATTTTATGCTCACAGTTTAGATGAAAATTGACATACCATCGGTACGACTGTAGCACAGAGTTTTAGTAGGCTTGTCTCGGTTACAGGGAATAGATAATAGCGTCGTCTATTATTCTGACTTTCTGTGCTAGTACACTTTGTGTGTATTAAATGGGACATTTGGGATAGTTAATTTTATACTGACTATATAAATTTATTCTACCCTAAGATTGTTATGAATAGTACTTATTCTCTTAATCCTGAAATAAATAATAATTTATGTATATTTAATATTCGTTGTTTTGATTCATTAGATGGTGCGATCTTATATGGGTCTATATTCCCGGTGAGTTGGATAGCGATATTATTTATATGGCGAATATTAATTATTGACGGAATCCACGTCCCAAAAGATCGGGATTGACGATACCCCCTTAATTTTGACCGGGCTAAACCCTACAGGTGGATTTAATTATCCGACGGTCAAATAAATTAAGCGAAAGGGCTTAAGGAATATCAAGATGCCAATTAAATTAAATTGTTAGTAATTAAATTTAATTAGCAGGTATCGAAAATCTTAACGTGTGGAGAAATAGTAAGCATTTAATAACAGGAGCTCAATGCTATATGGTCTTGAGATTATGGGTCAGAGTGCAATTATAGTTATTTAGTAATGTAAATTGTAATTCAGTGTTTTATGAAAATTACAAAATCGCTGCTGGTTTTTCATAATTGCAGATACTGTTATGAGGTTTGCTTAATTATAGAAATCACTAATACGTGTCTATGTTCCACTGGAAGTCTTACTCATAATTACTCCACAAGTCTCTGCTATAACCCTATATATCTGCGAGTAGGCTGAACTAGTTTCATAACTTGTCTTTTAAGACTAAAGCTGTCATGATTATGCCGATATAAGTTCTCAGAGGATTATAACCCACATTATATCCAAAAATTGCATAAAGGAATACAGTAGAAGATCAGACAAGAGTTTCAACTCGAATTCAAATCGTAGTTGAAGATTCGACCAGTAAAAATATATTCTTCTAAATTAACCTTGGATGTACGGTTTTATTTTGATCGTTCGTCATCAAAAACTTTATCTAGAGCCCGTTTTGGTGATTGCCCATCCAGTTAATTTTTTCCGTTAATCGTTTTCAAAAACAAAGATCTTGGAAGTCTTGCCTCCAACAATTGGTATCAAAGTCATTTTGTTTTATGTTTTTAGTTAACGAGGTCGATTAATTTTAGAACTGTTGCTAACTTTGTTTTGCAGGCGTTCTAATCCCGATTTTATGATCGTCATTTCTTTTTCATGTTTGATTGAATGGTGTGAATAATGATTATTTTTTTAATCACGGAGGTTGATTGTGATAGATTGAATGTGAGTCTTCGGTACATAGGACCGATGTAATAGCTAATTTTATGTATTTTAAATATCTGTTTAGATTATTTAAAAATAGGTTGAACATGTCCAAATATACGAAGAACGGAGGTGGTACCGGCGGTGGTTCGGGTTTTAACGGGCCACAGATCGCTGTAAGTTTTTAATAGTTTTAAATAGTTTTTTCTGGTGAGTTTTTATACAGTATTTATGTATAAAAAAACCATAAAAAATAAGTCAAAAATAGTAAGGAAAAATTATTGAAACAGCTCGATTCCAGCGGCTTTGCTGACGGCGGTTCAACGGTGGTTTTTATGATTTTTCGGCCCATTTTTGGGACTATTTTTTAGAAAGTTTTTAAATATAAAATAGCAGTAAAATATACCTCAAAATACTTTCAAAAATCAAAAAAAAATTGGACCAAAATCACACCCCAACCAGGTGGCACCCGACGGTAGCAGCTTCCAGGCAGTTTTTTGATAGTTCTCCAGGGGCTGTTCTTGAGAAATTTTTTGAAAAAAAAGAGTACTTTTTAAGAGCTTTCTTTTGATATAAAGTACGTCGAAAACGGAGTTCGAATGAGGTCGAAACGACCTTGGGAAGTTGGCGGTTAAAGGCAACAGCACTAGGTGCAGCGACAACACCTTTGGGCAGTGTTTTTGGTAGTTTTTCGGGCTGTTATTGAGAATTTTTTTATTAAAAAATAGTACTTTTTGAGAGATTTCTTTTGATATAAAGTACGTCGAAAACTAAGTTCGAGAAAAGGTCGAAAAAGTTCCAGGAAGTTGGCTGCGCAGTGCTGTTGCGTCCAACAATATTTTTTTGTTGTTCGGACAGTTTTTTGACTGTTTTTCGGGCATTTTTCCAGCAAATTTTTTTACAAAAAAATCTCATATTTCGAGAGCTTTTCAACGGTATAAAGCTCGTCGAAAATCAAGCCCAGATAAGGCGACAGGAGCCGCCTGAAGGTTGCTGGTGGTTGCCGATGACTTTTTCTCTCATGGGACTGATTTTGTTGTATATTATGATATTTACGAGACTGATATGATATATATTGATATATCAGATAGTATCAGAGATGCTTGATGCAATTAGGACACTGAATTAAAAGCGAACAGGAATTTAAACAGCTGATTCTCTTAGAGAGACTGAAATAGCTCAATATATGCATATCGTGTTTATATATATATGAACTGCGTGGATGATTGTATATCTGTTTTATTTATCATGTTAATTTAATTAATTAAAAATTTTAATTTTAATTAAAATATTTTGTAATGGAAAATAAAATTAAGTTTTTTTAATTAACTAATTTTAATTAAATAAAAAAACTTTAGGTATTTTATTTTTTACAAAATATCACGTTTAAGATGAGTTTTTTTTTAAATTGGATATCTTGAAAAAAATATAGAAATTAATTCCGAATTTTGAATTAATTAAATAAAAAAATATTTAATCAAAATAAATTATTATTTTTCAAAAAATGTGAAATAGAAAATAAAATAAATAAATGTCTTTAATCACTATCTTAGCTGAAAAGCTGGAGGCAAAGATGGATATTTGGTTTATTTTAATAACTCTGTGATTATTAAGGATAATAAACGGATTATCTGTTCTGGTACATTGGTGGATAATCTTTATATTATTACTCAAATCACTCGTACACTGCAACTGATTCAAAAGAATAATACATCTATATTACAATATAAGAAAAAGTTTCCATATTTAATGAACCATACGTTTCTTTAGCACTTACGCTTGGGTCATATTAATCTAAAAAGGATAAACAGACTAGTAGCAAATGGACTTTTAAGTTCATTGAAAGTGGAGATACTTCCAATCTGTGAATCTTGCTTAGAGGGTAAGATGACCAAGAGACCATTTTCGACCAAAAGATATAGAGCTAAAGAACCGTTGGAGCTGGTTCATTCTGATGTTTATGGTCCTATGATAATCTGGGCTAGAGGTGGTTTTAAGTATTTCGTCAATTTCATTGATGACTACTCAAGATATGGATATATTTACCTGATGCACCGTAAGTTTGAATGCTTTGAGAAATTTAAAGAATTCAAAGCGGAGGTGGAGAAGGTCTAGGTAAATGTATCAAATCACTATGATCCGACCGTGGTGGGGAATACATTTTTGGAGAGTTTAAGAACTACTTGTTATCAGAAGGGATTACATCCTAGTTAATTGCACCTAGCACTCCACAGCAAAATGGTGTAGCAGCAGGAATGAATAGGACTCTTATAAAAATGGTAAGGTCCATGATGAGTTATTCAGATTTATCCAATTCATTTTGGGGACTCGCTTTCGAGATAGCGGCTTACATTCTTAACTTGGTACCTTTTAAGTCAGTACCTTCTACTCCCACAGAATTGTGGACCGGGCGTAAGCCTAGTCTGAAACACATTTGAATTGGAAAGTGTCCAGCACATATGCTGAAAGGGAATGTGAATAAATTGAAACCGAGGACAGAAGTCTGTTTCTTTGTAGGGTATTCCAAGGGAATGAAGGGTGGTTTGTTTTATAATTCTAAAAATTATAAGGTCATTGTTAGCACCAATGCCCTTTTCTTAGAAGAGAATTATATTATGGATCACAGGCCCAAAAGTAATATTGTTCTAGAAGAACTGAGAGAAAATACCAGTAAAATAGAAAAATAAGTCACTAATATCCCATTACTTCGTCGTAGTGGGGGGATTATCGAGACATGTGCAAATCAAGAACAGGGTGCTGATGCACAGGGTTCTGATTCTACACATCGTGTTACTGCTAGTACAAAACATAGGTAGTGCCTCGTCGTAGTGGGAGGGTTGTTCATCAACTTAACTGGTATATGTTCTTGAAAGAGTCTTTTGACAGGATCCCGGTAGAACTAGATACCGAACCCTGTAACTACAATGAAGCACTTCAAAACAAAGATACAGATCTTTAGCAAAGGGCTATGAATTCAGAGATAGAATCTATGTATTCTAATCAGGTCTGAGAACTTGTAGAACCACCCGAAGGAATAAAACCCATTGGATGCAAGTGGATCTACAAGCGAAAGAGAGGAGTAGATAGGAAGGTTGAAACCTTAAAAGCTAGGCTTGTTGCTAAAGGGTTCACTCAGAAAAAAGGGACTGATTATGAGGAAACATTTTTGCCGGTAGCCATGCTTAAGTCTATCCAGATTCTCTTATCCTTTATCGCTCATTTTGATTATAAAATCTAGCAAATAGACGTCAAGACAGCTTTCCTTAACAGAAGTCTTGACGAGTGTATCTATATGACACAAACAGACGGATTCATTGCAAAGAACGAGGACCACATGTTGTGTAAGCTTAAGAGATCTATTTGTGGACTTAAGCAGGCATCGAGGTCTTGAAACACTCGGTTTGATCAAGCCATTAAGTCTTATGGTTTTGATCAAAATCCAGATGTACAAGAAGCGTGACGAAAGCATGGTGATCTTCCTAGTACTTTATGTTGAAGATATCTTGCTCATCGAAAATGATGTGGGGGCATTATCTATGGTTAAAGTATAGTTATCTGGGTAGTTCGGTATGAAGAATTTGGGAGAAGCTAGTCACATCCTTGAGATCAAGCTTGTGCGAGATTGAAAACAAAGAATGTTGGGCTCATCACAAGCAAAATATATCAATGATATCCTTGCTCGTTTTAGCATGCAGAATTCCAAGAAAAGTTTTCTCTCTTTCAGGCATGGAATCACTTTATTCAAGGATCAGTGTCCTAAGACACTTGATGAGATAGAAAAGATGAAGGCGGTTCCTTATGCTTCGGCAGTAGGATATGCTATACTTTACACTAGACTTGACATCTGCTTTACCGTTGGCCTGGTTAATAGATATCAGTCTAACTCAGGGGAGAAGTATTGGACTGCGGTAAAGAATATAATCAAGTACCTGAAAAGGACTATGGATTATATATTGGTTTACCAGGCAGACAGCCTAGTACCTTTGGGGTACACAGACTCAGATTTTCAGTCTAATAGAAATTCCCGTAAGTCTACCTCAGGATATGTGTTCACCTTAGGAGGTGGAGCTATAAGTTTGAGGAGTATCAAACAGTCCTGCATTGCTGATTCTACCATAGAGGCTGAGTATGTGGCAGCTTCTGAAGCAGCCAAGGAGGCCGTTTGGCTCCGAAATTTCCTGTTGGATATAGATGTAGTACCTTCAGTTCAGTCGGCTATTACACTTTACTATGAAAATAGCAGAGCGGTTGCAAACTCGAAGGAGCCAAGGGTCCATAAGAAAGGCAAGCACATTGAGTGTAAGTATCACTTGATACGAGAAATTGTACAGAGAGGTGATATTGCTTTGACCAAGATTGTATCAGGAGACAACCTTGCAAATCCTTTTACAAAGAGCTTACTAGCTAAGACTTTTGATAGTCATGTAGAGAGCATAGGAGTCAGATGTATGGCAGCATAATTTTGAGTATAAGTAGGAGATTGTTAGGGTTAGTATACTGAAAATTATATTTTTAGTATTTAATTTTATTTTTTAATAAAAATAATTTTCTATTTTATGCTAATCTTTATGAGCAATGTGTATCATTTTTTTAATGTTATGCATAGTTGTCCGATATTCTGTATAGTATTTAATCTGGTGTGTAGAGCACGGTTTGCACACAGAAGATCAAATTTTAGGTTCTTACAGAATATAAGTTTTATGTTCACAGTTTTGATGAAAATAGATATACCATTGGTACGACTGTAGCACAAAATTTTAGTAGGCCTGTCTTGATTACGGGAAACAGATAATAGCGTCGTTTATTGTTCCGAATCTCTGTGCTAGTATATTTTGTGTGTATTGAACGAGATATTTGGGGTAATTAATGTTATACTGATTATATAAATTAATTCACACCCCAAGATTATTATGAATAGTGCTTATCCTCTTAATCATAAAATAATTATTGATTTGCGTATATTTAATATTTATTATTTTGATTCATTAGAGGATGCGATCTTATATGGGTTTATATTCCCAGTGAGTTGGATAGCGGTATTATTATATGGAGAATATTAATTATTGACAGAATTCATATTCCAAAAGATCAGAATTGGCAATACCCCTTTAAGAAAACTTATAAATTTTGACTGGGTCAAATCCTGCAGGTGGGTTTAATTATTCGACGGTCAAATAAGTTAAGCGGAATGACTTAAGGAATATTAAGATACCAATTAAATTAAATTTTTAGTAATTAAATTTAATTGGCGGGTATCAAAAATCTTAACGTAGGGAGAAATGGTAAGCATTTAATAATAGAAACTCAATACTATATGGTCTTGAGATTATGGGTCATAGTGAAATTATAGTTTTTTAGTGGCGTGAACTGTAATTTAGTATTTTATAAAAATTACAGAAATCGCTGCTGATTTTTCATAATTGTAGATACTGCTATGAGATTTTCTTAATTGCAGAAACCGCTGATACGTGTCTGTGTTCCACAGGAATTCTTACTCATAATTACTCCACAGGTCCCTATTGTAGCCCTATATATGCGGGTAGAATGAACCAGTTTCATAACTTATCTTCTAAGATTAAAGCTGTCTTGATTCTGCCGGTACGAGTTCTCAAAGGATTATAGTCCACACTATATTTAGGAATCGCATAGGAGAATACAGTAGAAGATCTGACAGAAGTTTCAACTCGGATTCAAATCGTAGTTGACGAGTCGACCGGTAAAAAGGTATTCTTCTAAATTAACTTAGGATGCATGGGTTTTATTTTGATCGTTCGTCATCAAAAATTTTATCTAGAGCCCGTTTTGGCGATTGCCCGTTCAATTAATTTTTTTCGTTAATTATTTGTAAAAACAAAGATCTTGGCAGTCTTGCCTCCAACACAGACTACTATCCACATAAAGTAAATAAAGATTGAACAAGAACATCCACGATGAATACAAGGATATACGTGGTTTGACTGACTGCCTACCTCCATAGAAGAATAAGAAAGAATAATCCACTATTATTAATAAGGATTACAAGAACTAGCTCTATACTCTCTAATCTCTAAACTGAGCCTTAATCTAATGTATCTGAGCCTCTCTTTACACTCTCTGGCCTCAACCTGAGGCTCTTTGGTATATCCTCACATCGCTCCTATGTCTTAGGTTCCTGGTGCTTAAACCCCATTTATAGATCTAAACCTAGGTTAAACCATGAGACGGTTGAAACCCTAACTGCCTTATAGCAGGCGACCCTCGGATAGACCGCTCGAGCGGTCTATCAGGCGGTCTATTGGACAGTCTTTCACAACCCTCCGTATCTCCACCTGCAGACACCACCGCCCGAGTGGTGAAAAGACCGCTTGAGCGGTCACTAGCCCGAGAGTTTCCATTGAAACCTTAGCCGTCACCAGCACTATCCAGACGCTATACCAAACTGGAATGTCAGAAATACGAGACACCAACCCAACACTATGTACTAACAAGACTCCTCTCGGCCTCAATTTTATCTAAAATTTAGAAATTATTTAAACTTAAATTTGATATATATTAATTTGGAGTCCTATTTAGTAGACTTGTCTAGCAATAAGTCCTAACTCCTTTTTAATTAGGAAAATTTTGGGTTTAGTCGTCTTTTTATAGTAGTGCTAGATTTAGTCTCAGCCCTTTATTTTTTAATAGTTTAGGTCACATCGGTTTAAAATTATTTTATTATGTCTAATATACCCCTATTAAAGATCTTATCTTTCTTGATTTAAAATCTTTTCAAAGATTTTTCAAAGATGGCGTATTTTTTAAATCAAGCAACCTCTCTCTCTCTATCTCTCCTAATTTGAAATGTTTCTAAAGATTTTTCAAAGATGACGTATCTCTTAAACCAAGCAACTTCTCTCTCTCCTCTCTCTCTCTCTCTCTCTCTTTGTGCTGGGCGAAACCACTCGCCACCATAACACGTACAAACAATACACAGTCACATACCTCTCCCTCTCTCTTTCGCTCTGTGTGTGTGTGTGTGTGTGTGTGTGCTGGGCGAAACCACTCACAATCATAACACATACAAACAATACACAGTCACATACAAACGATACATTTTTAAAATTATTTCACTATACACATAATTTTGATACATTTCTAAATCCACAAAATTATTATTTTTTTGAACGGCTAAACTCTCACACACACCCATTACACCATACACCTTGCCCCTAACAAGGCTTGAACCCCCAACCTCCATTTGGAGGCAAACACCTTAAACCATTGGGTTGATGCTGCTCCATCAACTCGAACCCAAGACCTCACGCTTTGAAACCAAGGGGATAGACCACTTGGACTAGTTTTGATATATATTTTAACTCATTGCAACCAAATGTGACCACTGATATATTTATCAATAGTTAGTAGAAATGTTTTCATAAAGAACATAAACCACCAATACATTTCAACTCCAATTCACTACGCATATGCCACTGATACATTTATCAGTATTAAGTATCTGTTGTAATATCTTCTTATAATATAGTATTAAATTGATAAAATATATTAGTGATTTAAGGGAGTTGTGTGCATTTAGTAATAACATGCAATTATAATTGTATCAGTATTCAACAGATAAGTGTTTTTAAAATTATTCAACACAGAATTTGTAACTGATAATTGTATCAGTTGCACACTGATCGTGTAGAGAATATGTATCAAAAAAATTATTACTATTGGTGGAGGAGAAAGAGAAAGAGAGGCGGTGGTGAACTAGAAACACCATGTCAAAGAGAGGGAGAGACAGAGTTAACAAGCACCGGCGACGACGAGATCTGGAGTTGGTGATCTAGATCTGGTGGTCGGCGATGGTAAGGAGTGACAACGACGACGAGATATGAGTTGGTAGTCTAGATCTAGAAGGTTGGCACCGGTGAGAAGCAGCAACGGTGGTGAGAAACGGAGGCGGTGGCGTGAAGTGATCGGCGCCGACATATCTAGAAGCGGCGACGGCGGAGCGGAGGCCGAGGAGGAGCAACAGCGTAGGATGAGGAGCCGGCCGAGGAGGGGCGGGCGAGGAGGACGAGCAGAAGGCAGTGGAAGAGGGGTGGCGGATGGGGGCAGTAGAGGATTAAATCCCAAGTGATTTTCCTTGATCTCTTCCCCACATATTTTTCTATTCAGGGCTGTGAGAGAGAAGAACTATCCTTTTATCGTGATTTAAGAAAAATTTTCTGTTAATACAATCACATTTAAAGAGGAAATATATTATCGGTTGGCAAATGGCATATTAGACCAAAAAATCTAAAATTTTTTAAAAAAGGACTAAACCCAATAAAAAAATATTAGTGGAACTAAAACTCTTACATACTTCTAAAATGGAACTAAAACTCAATTAACTCTGTTAATTATCGTATAAAGTCTTATTTTTATTATTTTTAACAAATATTCCCTTCCCCATTCTCTCATCATGATAGAGATCAAGACAATTTTGGAGGAAATTCCCATGGAAAAGTATTTGAAGATCCAGAAATGGATTTTACAAGTGCAGTGCCATTTCCTCCTTAATCGACCGATGGTGGTTTTGCCATTTCATTTCGTCGTTAACCGGTCATTGACAATGCCGCTGCGATCACCATAAGTGTCATAGACAATTTCAAAATCGACGGACGTTTGAAGGACGACGGCTTTCGTTACGACCATGACGGTTTTGTCCTTCGAGTTGCGTATATGGTTCAGAAACATTTCGTCCGAATTTAGGAGGCATCTTGGATAGCCAGAACGATTCCAATAGAAAATCTAGCGATACATCCGTTACAAAAATGAAGACAATATTTTGGTAGAAAAATGAGATATTTCATAATGTCTCATTTCTTATTAGATGAGACATATTTTTAAAACAAATGATACATTCAATTGATTCTTTTCATGCATGAATGAGTTATTGTTTGTTAAATAACTCAATTTTTTGTTAACAAAATGAGACAATATATATTATTGAAAGGATAAATGAGAGTTCTCTTTGTGTAATTTATGAAATGTCTCATTTGTTCAAGAAATGTCTCCTTTATATAAAATGACACATTGTAAAATGTCTTATTTTCCTACCAAAATATTATCTCATTTTCTGATTACTTTTAGACAGAATATCAAAACAAAAATTCTAAGCATTTTTTGTGTGATTTTTTAGTGTTTCCATTGATATCAATAAATTTTAAATTATAATGTTTTTTTTGTTAGAAAATCTAGATTCGTGAAGCATAAATGTTATATTAAAGGCAATTTCGGTATAATAATATGAGATGAGACTTAATGGAACAATACTTTTAAGTTGGAACTTATCCCTAAACAAGTATCCTAAATGAGACTTGAACTAAAATCTTCATATTTATTTAACATTAATGTTTTGATGAATTACAAATGATCGATAGTTATTGTTATTTATATTTTGTTGGTCTCAAACTTAAGTACTACATACTTTTAGTTCAATTTTTTTTAAAGTTTCCACAATTTCAATATTATTCTAACTCAATTAGAATTTTATGTAATTTTAAATTTATTCAAACATTTAAAATGTTAGATAATACGAATAAAATATAAAAAAACAAAAGGTACGATAAAAATATACTTAAGCCATAACTTTCTAATCCTAAATATTGATATAATTTATACCAATTATAGTTAAACGCAAAATATTGAATAAAAAATTATTTTATTATTAAAAATCTTATTATACATAAGTTAAAAACTTAATGTATAAGTAATAGCAAACATATTTTGTCTACTTAAAATTTTATAATTAATTTTTAAACTTTATATGAGCCCCATATCATGCACTCACTTTGAATCTCAAAACTCTCATAGCTGACCCCCAATCTCATTAATGAGCAATTATTTTATGCAGGAGAGGTAATATCCTATTTTAATTTGAATCACATATTTGTGTGAGTTCCAAATAAATATGTGACCTAAATTAAAACAGGGCATTATCCACTCTGCATGGAATAATTTCCCCTCATTAATATGTTTATGCCTTGTACATAACGTACATGCCATATATAGGATTGCTTGACTGCTTTGTTTATGGAATTCACACATTGTTCACGACATATTTGCTGTTACTTTCTCCAAGTCTATAACTAAATTAATGGATCTGTAATTTTAAATGCATTCATGCATATATTATAATTTATAAAGAATAGGATTAGTCAAAAAAATATTTATGTTTTGGAATCGTATTTACTTATCTAAAAAAAATATGAGTCCTACTTTAACGATCCAAGTAGAGTACTGACCCAATAACTTGAATAAAGAGTCTAACAACGTAACTCAAAATGATTAAGTTTAAGTTATTACTAGTTGCCCATGAATTTCTTTATATACTTATAATTAGTTTTTATCTTCCATCGATGTAGAATGGGGTATCACAATATCTCCCACTAAAAAACGCGACGCTCTTGTCACGTGATCCAAGTTCTTTAATTTCCTAGGTAGATGTGGATATTAACCCATTAGCAGACACAGATCGCAGCTCATTAGCATGCACATAGTATACAACTTTAGGATCTCTACCTCTATTCGAAGCCTCTACTCCATTATTCACGCCGTCATGGAGTCCTTGACAGAACCAGAGTTGACTTTATATCATTTTTAACAACTCAAGTGAACTTCATAAGTTTTTTTATATACCAAACTTAATTTCTATCTTTTACACTGATATAGAATATGGTGTCACACTTTTGGTAAGGTTTTTATAGTAGGAAAAGTTCTTTCACAAAACAGATTTTGTAAAAAACTTAAAATAAGCATTTTTTTATAGATTCGTAATTTAGCCTTGAAGTTTTAAAAAACAATGATTAAGCATATTTAAATCATGTAACGTAATAACATTTATTTACATGACTGTTATGATATTGAAAAGATTATGAATTATATAATTATTTCCCTTTCTAATTTATTTTTTTATTAAAATTTCCCGGCATTACCTCCTCCCTTCAAAATGAATAAATGGTGTGACAATTGGTGATTAGCGTGTGACATGCTCACATGGTTCTGGCTGTGAATAATCTTTTGTTACAACTGTATATATTTGCTGTGCCAGTAGTCAACATTCAATCATTTGATGTTATAACTTCTTATTTTTATGCTAACTTCTTCATTACTTTCTTCTATTTCAAAGAATATTTGCAAAAGCACTGAGAACGGGTCCTCTTGTGCCTTAAAAGTGTTGGGTTGTGTCTTATGTTGTATCGAACTCATGTTTATTATTGTTGGAATTTCTGTGAATTCATTGGCCATTGAATTCCAAAATTCAATTGCAGAATTCAATTGCAATTGAATTGGCCATTCAATTGGCAATTGAATCCTGAGAATCAATACCATTTATGGATATTGATTCTCCTGAAACCCCCTCCATGATGGAAGGGCTATATATGCTGTCATCCCACAGGAGAAGGGGAACAGACGAAAAGGAAGCAGAGAAAGAAGAGAGCAGAAGAGACAGAATAGACAGTAGAGGTGAGAAAGGAGAGATACAATTCTCAGGTTATAGTGCAAGCTGTAAGAGAGAGAAAGACAGACGGAGTACGTTCGTA
>JAULJZ010168811.1:0-24839 GCA_032270985.1 Heliamphora pulchella
CACTCCACACAACTGCTACCACCACCACCACCATAACTTCACCATTCTCTACTACCACCCCCACCAGATTCGTCGGAGATAAATAAGAAATCGAGAAATTCTCGTTCTATATTTGAAATGTCTCATTTGTTATGGATGCCTCATTCTGATTTTGAAAATAAGATATTGTTATCAAATGTCTCCTTTGTTATGAAATGCCTCAAGACATTTCTTGAACAAATGAGACATTTCAAAACAAATGTCTCATTTTTTAAAATGAGACATTTTATGTAAATGAGATATTTTTCAAATGAATGTGTATCTGAATGTGTAAATGTCTCATTATTTTTGAACAAACGATACATTTCATTTGTATAACTATAAATGTATCATTATTTTTGAAATGAGACATTGTAAGAAAGAAGATATTTGTTACAACCACCCATTATCACCAACACCACAAGACGACAACCACAACCAGCACCACCCATCACCGCCACCAGAGAGAGAGAAAGAGAGAGAGAGAGAGAGAGAGAGAGAGAGAGAGTTGCAGATCATCGGCAACATATTTATCATTCGTAGCGGTGAATTACCAGATCGCATTACAAATACAAACCTTAGTTTTTTTATTCAATTGGGAGAGCGGAGTGGATCTCTCCTAATCTCTATGCCAAAGATTTATGGCGATTTGAAGAAGATCAAAACTACCGTTCTTACTTTGCGACAATGGCGCGGAGGCGGTGAGGCGACAGTGAGGCCACAACGTCCAGATCTGGTTTAGGCAGTGGCAAGCGGCGACGGCGATGGCGGCGGACGGTGATGGCGGCAAGCGGTGACGACGAGAGTGGCAATGGCGAGGCGACTGCGGCCAGATCTAGTTCAGGCGAGGTCGTGGCGTCCAGATTTGGTTCAGGCAGTAGCGGGCGGCGAGGCGACAGTGACGACGGTGACTGGTGCAGCGGTGAGAAGGTGACGTGGCTACGAATGTGTCGCCAATGAGCTAGGGTTTCGCGGGGAAGAAGAGATAATATGGGAAGAAGATGCAGGGAAATATGGGAAAAACGATGTATGGGGTATATTTGTCCAAATATTTAATGATTTTTAAAAAGTAGGTCTTAGTGGAATATTTAAAGAGTGATTAGGATTTAGTGGAATATAAGTCCCATAAATAGGACTTCTAATTAATTTTTCCAAAAAAAATTCGCTTGTTGCTTGATACCTTTTGAAGTTTTTTGGAGGTCAAAGATCTCATCTTTTGTTGATTAATTTGCCACCTTAATATGCATCCTCCATGTGGTTATGGTATCACTTATGTCTTATTGTAGTTAATTCCATTATTATGTTGCTTATACATTAGCACACTAAATGCTATAATATTACGCGTGGTGAAACCGTGAAAGACACAATTTAGTCCTTACACACACACACATGTATATATATATATATATTTCTGCACAAAGGCATTAGGATGTTCTGATTTTGATTAGTAAACATTGTGGATGTTAAGTTGCAACCATTGGCTTGGTGTAGTGATCAAATAACTAGAATTCAAAAAATGTGATCTTAGATTATGAATCAAATTGATGACAAATTTCAACCCCTGCTAGACCTCTTGCCCTTAGAATTTTAGATTTTGGTTTCTAGTATTTTTCCCTCTGATTTTTTCTTTTAATTTTTTGCTCTCTAGTGTTCACTAAAGAGTCCAACCTTCATGTATGTAGCCCCAGTTTGGGTTTGCTTAAAAGTTGCCCTTTTTTTTTTCTTCAAAAAAAAAAAAAAGTTTTTAAGTCATACTTTTGGCATTCCAAAAAGGCAACTAACTTCTTTTTCCTAGAAAAAAAATATATTCACACCCCAAACTCTTATTTTTTTGAATGAAATGATTATAATTCCGTCAATTAAAAAGTTAAATCTATTTACAAAAAAAGCTGTGCCAGTATTCCAAACACTACAAATTAAAAGCACAAAGGACAAATTAGACATTTCAATAAAAAGCAAAAAGAAAGAAAGCTATGTTAAAAAATTGTCAGATTTCTAGGGAATAAATCTGATTTGATTTCTAGGGAATAAATCAAATCAAATCTACTCGAATAAATCTGATTTGATTTCTAAGGAATCTGAATTAAAAATCTTCATGGTATCAAAGCCTCGTGCTCTTTTTCTATTTTGTTCTTTCTTCTGATGATGTCGTATAAGTCGGCGATGACCGGCGCCCAAAGAAATCCTACTGTGTTTTTCAGCTCTTTAGGTACTTCCAAAACCATTCTCCCCAATCTCATTATTCTTCCCACGCTTGTATCTACCGATTACTATTCCAAGAATTTAGACCTTTATCTCACGGTTACAAAACTCAACGGGCACAACTATCTCGAGTGGGCTCAGTCCATAAAATTGGCGATTGATGGCTGAGGCAAAATGGGGCATTTAACTGGCGAAATATCGAAACCTGCTGCTGGTGACCCTAATTTAAAAAAAAGGCGGTTCGAAAATTCTTTTGTTATTGCTTGGCTCATCAATTCCATGAAACCTATCATTGGAAAACCTCACCTATTTCTTCCCACTGCTAAAGATGTCTCGGAGGCCGTTCGAGATCTTTATTCAGACTTGGAGAATTCTTCTCAAATTTTTGAGTTGAAAATCCAAGTAGAATGATCGCGATGTTAGTACTTATTACAATGAATTGGTAACGTTATGACAGGAACTTGATCAATGTAGTGATGATGTTTAGGAGAATTTGAACGACTACGCACGCCATAAGAAGAGAGGAAAACGACAGAGTTTACATGGTTTTAGCCGGCCTTAATCGGAGTTTGAACGAGGTCCGAGGCCGCATTCTCGGCAAGATGCCGTTACCCTCTATTTGGGAAGTTTTTTCTGAAGTTAGACGTGAGGAGTCAAGGAGTAAAATCATGCTGCGCAATACCGAACTTGGTTTCAACCTGGAATCTGAGAGCTCTGCTCTTGTGTCAAGAGGTGTTGATTCTGACAATGACGAGCGTAAGAAATTGTGGTGCAAGCATTGCAAAAAACCGTAGCATACGAAGGAGACGTGCTGGAAGCTTCATCGTAAACCAGCAAATTGGAAGCCAAAATCCAAACGTGACGGTCGCGCCTGCCAAGCCACCGCTGAAGAGAGTTAGGAGCCTTCTATCGACTTGGATGCAGTCCCTTTTACCAAGGAGCAATTAGAGCACCTGTACAAAATGTTTCAATCTCCAAATCTGTCCTTAACTTCGTCTTGTTCTTTGGTACAGAAGGGTAATTTTCTTGCTATTGCGTTGTTAAGTGTAATTCCTAACTCTTTTCATTTTTGGATAATTGATTCTGGTGCAATTGATCATATGTCTGGTTGCTTCAAATTGTTCTCATCCTATAGTTCGTGTGCAGGCAATAAAAAGGTCAAAATTGCAGATGGTTCACTCTCGATAATTGCCAGGATAGGAACTATCAAACTCACTTCGTTATTAACCCTCCATGATGTGCTCCACGTTCCCAATTTGTCTTGCAATTTGTTGTTCATCAGTAAACTTACCTCTGATTATCAATGTCAAACTAATTTTTACTCTTCTTATTGTAAGTTTTAGGAATTGACCATGGGAAGGATGATTGGCAGTGCTAAGGAAAAACTGGACTCTATTATTTTGACGATGGACCTAACTCGAGTAGACGATGTCAAAGTACTTGCTTAAATTATGTTTCTGTTTTCAAAGATAATGATTTTATGTTATGTCATTATAGGTTAGGTCATCCTAGTTTTCAGTATTTAAAATACTTATTTTTCCCAATTTATTTCGGAATAAAAGTCCATCTTCTTTTCAATGTGAAGTTTGTCAGTTTGCTAAACATCATCGTGCATCTTATTCCACCCGACCCTACAAGCCAACTACATCATTTACTGTGATTCATAGTGATATCTGGGGCTCATGTAGAACATCTACGTATTCTGGCAAAATATGGTTTGTGACCTTTACTGATGATCACACGAGATTAAAGTTGGGTTTATTTGATGAAGGAAAAATTTGAAGTGGAAACAATTTTTAAAAATTTTTACACTATGGTACAAACACAATTTCAAAAAAATATTATAATGGTCAAGAATATTTCAAAAACATTTTGGGCCAATTTTTTTTTCTTGAAAAAGGAATTATTCATCAAAGCTCTTGTGTCGACACTCTACAACAAAATGGTTTAGTTGAAAGAAAAAACAAACACTTATTGGAAGTAGCTCGGGGATTGCTTTTTATTAATCAGATACTTAAATATCTTTGGGGGGAAGCTGTTCTTACTGCTACATATATAATAAAACGCCTAATAAGGTTTTAAGCTTTGAAACACCTTTTGATGTTTTTCATAAGTTTTATCCAACAAATCGGCTTTCTTCTTCTTTACCACTAAAGATATTTGGTTGTTTCACTTTTGTTCATATTTATAGTCATAATCGAGGATAATTTGAACCCCGAGCCACAAAATGTGTTTGTTGGTTATGCTCTCAATCAAAAGGGGTATAAATGTTTTGAATCAATTTTCAAAAAAATATTTGTTACCATAGATGTTACTTTTTTTGAATTACATTCCTATTTCACGCCTCATCTTCAGGGGGAACCAAAACAAAGATTCGGCTATGTTTCATGATTTTTTCCAAACTGAAGACTCGCAAAATGATCATTCTCCAACTTTGATTATTCAACCTGAAAACCCAAGCTTTATTATATCAGGAGAAAGTGAGTCGAAATTTTTAGATATTGAAAAGGCATGTCTTTCTACAGTGCCATCTCATGATGTTCATGATTCTATAATGATTAATAAAGGAGAAACAGGAAAAAACACAACCTTGGTACCATTTGGCATTGTCTACTCGTGACAGAGGACAACTCGAAATAAAGGGTCTTCCAATTCTTTACCTCATGTTCAGTTCATTTTATCTTCGAGTTCTGAGTCCTCTAGTTCTGAACCCGAGTTTGGTTTCAATCCTAAGTTCGATGATTCTAATTTTTCAATTGCTGTTCGGAAGGGTGTGAGGTCTTGCACCCCGCATCCATTGTCCAATTATGTGTTATATGAAAATCTCTCACATATTTTTCGTGCTATTACCTCACAATTGTCTTGTATAGAGATTCCTAATACTGTGCAGGATGCTTTGAAAGTTCCTCAGTGGAAGGAGGCTGTCTTCATGGAGATGAAAGCTCTTGCAAAAATGGCATGTGGGAGTTAGTTGATCTACAAAGAGGAAAGACAACTGTAGAGTGCAAATGGATGTTTACAGTCAAGTATAAATCCGATGGCTCTTTAAAACGGTATAAAGCTCGATTGGTTGCCAATGGATTCACTCAGATCTATGTGTAGGGTGCAAATGGGTGTTTACAATCAAGTATAAATTTGATGGCTCTCTAGAACGGTATAAAGCTCGATTGGTTGCCAAGGGATTCACTCAAATCTATGGCATTGATTACTTGGAGACATTCGCCCCAGTCGCAAAGCTAAACTTTGTAAGAGTTCTTTTGTCACTTGCAGTTAATCGTGACTGGCCTCTGCAACAGTTGGATATAAAAAATGCATTTCTCAATGGAGACCTGAAGGAAGAAGTGTACATGGATGCATCTCCAAGATTTGGTGAAAAGTTTGGCACAAAAGTATGTAAACTGAAGAAGTCCTTATATGGGTTAAAACAGTCACCAAGAGCCTGGTTTGAGAAATTCACTCAGTTTGTTAAAAGTCAGGGGTCTATTCAAGGGCAAGGTGATCATATGATGTTTTTAAGACATTCACATGACGGGAAGATAACGATTTTGATTGTGCATGTAGACGATATAATTCTCACTGGAGATGACGTACTTGAGATGAATCGATTGAAGACATCCCTCTCATCAACATTTGGGACCAAGGACTTAGGATCTCTGAGGTATTTCCTTAGATGGAGGTTACTCGGTCGAAGAAAGGGATTGTTGTCTCCCAACAGAAGTATGTCCTTGACAAGGTTTTAAATATCGGCTGTTACGTATCGGAATTTTAGGCTTCCAATACTGATATTTATCAATGTATCGGCCGATACTGTTCGATATCTACCGATAAATAACCGTATCACCGATACCGATACGTGTTTCGATACGGCGATTTAGGACCCTGGTTCTTGACCTCCTTAAGGAGACTGGGATGAGCGGTTGTAGGCCAACAGATACTTCAATTGATCCCAATCAGAAACTTGGAGATGACAAGGAAGGTGATCCACTGAATACAACTCGGCATCAAAAGTTGATGGGAAAGTTAATTTACTTATCACATACACAACCCGATATTGCTTTTGAGGTATTTCCTTGGATGGAGGTTGCTCGTTCGAAGAAAGGGATTGTTGTTTCCCAACGGAAGTATGTTCTTGACCTCTTTAAGGAGACTGGGATGAGCGGTTGTAAGCCAATAGGCACTTCAATCGATCCCAATCAGAAACTTGGAGATGACAAGGAAGGTGATCCAGTAAATACAACTCGGTATCAAAAGTTGAAGGGAAAGTTAATTTACTTATCACATACACGGCTCGATATTTCTTTTGCTGTGAGTTTGGTAAGCCCGTTTATGCCCTCACCCTACGAGAAACATCTTGAAGCAGTTTATCGGATTCTCACCTACTTAAAAAGTACACCAAGCAAGGGCTTACTCTTCTAGAAAATCACACATCAGAACATAGAGGCATACACTGATGCAGATTGGGCAGGCTCAGTTATTGACAAGAGATCCACGCCAGGATACTGTACTTATGTCTTGGAAAATATGGTCACATGGCGAAGTAAGAAACAGAATGTGGTAGTGCCGAGGCAGAATATAGGGCTATGGCTAACGGAGTTTGTGAGATACTATGGCTGAAGAGAATTTTTGAAGAGCTGCGGATGCCCGTGAACATGCCAAATTGTATTGTGACAACAAAGCTGCCATAATTATTGCTCAAAATCCAGTACTAAATGATCGCACAAAGTATGTAGAGATTGACAGACACTTTATAAAAGAGAAGATTGATAGTGGAACTATTTGCATGCTTTTTCTTCCTACTACTTAACAAATAGCCGATATTTTCACCAAAGGACTTGTCAGACTTAGTTTTGAGTTCTTTGTAAACAAGTTGGGCATGATAGATATTTACGTTCCAACTTGAGGAGGGGTGTCAGATTTTTAGGAAATAAATCTGATTTGATTTATAGGGAATAAATCAAATCAAATCTGCTGGAATAAATCTGATTTGATTTCCAAGGTATAAATCAAATCAAATCTGCTGATTTGATTTGCTGATTTTGTATCAAATTAAATCTGCTGATTTGATTTGCTGATTTTGTGGCCTTTCTGATTTGGGAGCCTTCTTCTACTATTTATCCTGTAATCGTCTCTCTTGAAATTTAATAAGAATTATTATTCTTCTTCAAAATAACTTTCAAAAATATCCCAAATAATCTAACTTTTTTTCTCCCGATTATTTCTTTAAAAGCTAAACTTCTTAGAATCCAACCTTTTTAGGTGTCCCAAAGAGGGCTGTTGTCCCTTTTTATCTCTCATTTTCTTTGAATTTTCATTCCGTGGATGCCAATATTGAGTTTGATTTATTCAAACTTAGAAATTTGCATGGTAAAAGAAGTTCTGGACAAATGCATCCTGTATGCATACAAATATGTCTATACATGGATGTACACAAAGCATGTAAATATACAAATTAAAATATTGTGTTCTTTTAAATGAATCATACATTTAAAATTTATATTACACATTTTTCAAATAGTAAGAACATTTATTCTGATAAGTAAATTCGTTTTGAACAAGGCACATGTATACTTTGAACAGTAATTTTGTAATCATGCATAAAAGGGAATTTTTGAGAGTTCCCTGGCTGGGCATTGGGGGGGTGGGTGGGGTGGGTATGCCATTCCTTGCTCATTACCATATCCATATGGTGTTCAACCGTTATATTGGTATCATAATTCATATCAGGTTATTTTTTTTGTACTGGTGTGGGTTCAGTTGGCCATATTGGTCAAATACATGAAGACACGTGCAATGATTTAAATATTGGTCTTGATTCTAACTAACGAGCCTCTTAGCAATCAATTTCTATAGCTACTCTTTGGGAATTCTGCCCGACTGGCAGAACAAATGGCAATTGCTTAAGTAAAATAGTTTATGTTTAGATTTTTTGATTATGCAGCATTGTTAATTTCTTATTTCTTATTTCTTTATAGTTTCTTTCGGTGTTTTAGATAGTATCATTCAATAAAGTCTATAACTGAATCCATAGATGCTGGACTTATAAAACCTCAAAATTGTTAAAAGCTCATTTTCTTGATGTTTTGTTTAATAAAACTTGAGTTTAATACCATTTTTTTGCTTTGTTTTATTGTTTCTCTCTTTTATGGTCCTTGCTAATTAATACGGTGAAATATGCACTTAATTAATTTTTTTTAAAGAAATGGTTCCTTAGTTTCAGTTCTTTTCTAGTCAGATTCATTGTTTAACCTTGTTTATTATTTAGTTACAGAAACAAATATTGCCGCAAACACTACCTAAAACTTCAATGACCATTATTAATTGCTATTAGATGAACATAAAGGCCTTGTTTGGATCGTCTTTTAATGCCACCTTTTACCCTTTTCTCTTAAGGCCTAAAAAAAGTCGATGGTTAAAAAGCTATTTTTACTCTTCGTACTTGCAGTTTAAAACCACACTTTAACAAATCTAGTTTTTTTGCTTATTTGGCTTAAATCCTGAAAAAGCAGAAAGTCTCGCTTAAAATTGGGTTGCCAAAAGAGCACAAAATGTTTTTGGATTCTTGTTGCCATTTATTGTTAACAGTACTTCGCCATGCACGGGCTGTGGATGCATAGGGAGTTCAACAATCTGAAAGTGGTCGAATAAAGATTTGTTTAGGTTCAAGTGTGGATATAAGATGATAGTCACATTATTTTATGTGGCCCTAGAGTCTGTTCTTGTTGTGAGTTTGATCAGTATTGATCCATGATTGGTGTGTCAATATAGATGTGCAATAAGTGCATTGACTTCATTTACGGACTCTTGTGATCTTTCATCTCTTTTATATGTGATTCTACGTAATCTAATTGTCAAAAATAAGTATTTTACACTGATTTGCTCTAATGATCAGAATTTTTCCAGTGTGCACTGTGCAGTTTGTAGTGATGTTCATTGGTCATGATGGTTTGAAGGAAAGTAAGCGTGCATGCAACGCATATATATCCCAGTCCACGAGAAGTTTAAGGTCATTGTTAAGAGAGCATGTAAGATTTACTAAGCTTCTTGCCTGGTGTTTGCACTTAGATGACAACTAACTTGTAATCTGTTATATGTTTTGCGTTGAACTTTGTTATGATTTTGCTATGTTTATGCACGAAGACTTAGCTTCATATCTTGGCAGAGCCTTTTGTTGCAAATATTTGTTTGCAAAATTGATTAATTTAGGTTTTGCTTCGCTCTTATCATTGTGATGTCTTTTTGTTTGCTTAAATGCAAATTTCCTGTTCATTATTGGTTTGTCAGTTAATGTTGGCTGTGGTGGTTCCTGGTGCTAACTTGACAAAAAAATTGAAGAACAGAAAAATATAATATTTAGTAAAAGTACAGATGGTGAGCAGTTCTGGAGTTCCTAGTGCTCGTGACTTATTGGGGTGGATGTTCTTACTTCTTACAGACCTTGATACCAATGAATATAGTTGTATATTCTTCTTCAATCTCTTAGCAATCCGTGACCTAATGTGGTGGATGTTCATACTGTAACTTGAAACCAATGAATGTGGTTCCTTCTTTCTTTTCTTTTCTTCCCTTGCTAAAATTACAGCTGTAAACATAAATAATTACTCTTGGGCTTAGGGTTTCGTGGGAGGGAGAGAAGAGGTAGGCAGGAGGGGAGGGGAGGCGGAGGCGAGAGGAACCGAAAAAATAAAATATTTTGATCAGATGATGAAAAAAATTCTCTAAAGATGAAAATAAGAAAAATTCAGGTGAGACAGAACAATGAATAGGTTGTCAGAAATAACACCTTTGTCGATTCAGCAGGAACCGTTCCATCTCCATCCACGTACAAGTACTGGGGCTAGAATAGACAAAAGAGGAAAATTTAAAATTTGAAATAAAACAAAAAATACAAATATAATTTTCACTCTTGCATACGCTTCATGATATATATGGCTACTGGGGCTGAATTAGTTCTTTCCAAATAAAGAAAGCTAGATTACAGCTTTAGGGACCCAATCTCCCAAATCGGGTCAAATAAGTTTGATAAATTTGTTTATCCACCTGGCAAGGTGGTGGACAATATTTATTTTCTCATTGGCTTAAATGGTAGAATATACTGTTAAATCTAAAGATATTCTTCACAGTTTAAACCAATATTAAAGAAGTGGGTGAACAAAATCGAACTCATGTTTCATCACTTGCTCATTTCCTTGTAGATAATTCGCTGAACACTTAACAGGCTTTAATTTTTTTGTGGCATGGGAAACCATACTATTACATTTGCTGGGCAATTATGGTACGAGGCATTCAATTGTTATTTCCCTCAGAGGACCCAGGTTTTTAGTGTGTAATGGCATTATTGCAGTAGGTTTGCTAAGACAGTTTTTCTTCCCATTCTTGATCTCATGGTCTATTTTATATATTTTTCCCTTTTTGATTATTTTTTGTTTTTTGGTTAAGAGGGAATGACATTGGTTGCCTGTTGGGAATGCTGGATGACTGGGTTTAGTTGCTTAACCCTTGTCTGAGGAAACATGAAGTGTCATTGGGAGATCGCTTCTTCTTTGAAGAATTGGTAAAACTTTGACCAGGAGGCTTAGCCTGGTGACTGGGAAAAACAAAATACACTTTATTTTAGTTGCTGTAGCCATGCCTGATATGTTTGGAGATTGATACACGTTGGATGCGCTGGAATATGTGTTGGACTTGGGACACGCAACATGGTGTGTGTATTAGGCTTGTTGGGGACACTGTTCGAATACCTGTCAAGGACAATGGATGTTCTGTATTTGTATGATCATAATTGAGTTCTAAACTAAGTTGCAGTTAATTAGTTTGTGAGTTCTTCTTTGTTGCAGTACTCTTTTTAGTGAGTTGCTCTGGAGTATGTTAAATGATGTTCAAAATATGTACCAAAAAGTTTTTATTATATTGAATTAGTGATATATTTTATGTTATTTTTAGTGGTTTGTGTATGTTCTATTTATACGCGTAGAAATAAAAACATATATAAAACCTATTTTTTGCCGTATCCTTGCATTATCCGTATCTTTCCTGTGTCCGTACTTTATTTTAAAAAAATAACGGGGTTCCATGTCCATAGCCCTGTTGTGTCCATGTCCAATTGTCCATACTTCTTAACAATAAAACTTCTATGTTGACATTTCCATGCTTATAAGGCTAAACAATCGAGTTGCTTCGATTGTACTTGGAACCTGAAATGGACAGGTGACTTAAATAACTTGCTACTGTTGAATAAGTTTATCTGTACAAAATTGGCGGCTTTCTGCCTTTTATTTTACGTAAAATTTTCTTCAGGACAAAATGAATTGCTCCAGTTTCTGGAAAACATAATGACATTTCCAGTATTCCAAAATATTGCAGTTCGACTGTTTATCCCCCCTGTTGTGTTTTAAATTGACTATTTTTATTTTTATCTTTTTTCTAATGTGTTTAAATTATGATTTAGGATATTCGTTTCTCTATGCCTCTTTGCCACTCTAAGGTTGAGGAAATTTCGACAGAAGACCTGGTTGAGCTCTCAGAGATTGAGAAACATAATCTGGGCCAGGTACAAAATCGTTGCTAATGTCTTAAGTGTACTTCCTGACATTGATTGGCTTGCTAAGGTCTTAGGAGAAAAATGATGCTCCTCTGAAGAATATTCAACCATTCTCTTAATAATTCCATTTAGCGGCTTCTGCTCCACATGCTTTTGCTTGTGTCCTTCATTTATCATCTCATTGGTCAGTCAGGTAGAATGCGAATATTCAAGTGGTATTGGATACTTGCAAAATGATAGAATTTCTAAAACGAATGTGAGAAAGTTAAAAACTATTATTACAGACACGCATAACATTAAATAAATAATGTAGTGCAAACATTGCTCGCACAGATTCTCATTAAAATGGAAATAAGAAATTTTATTAATGAATAAAACTGGAGGAGATTTGGAAGGAGGGCGCACATGCAGCACGCTGCAGTCCTAAAGTGTTTTTATAGCTCATGTGATGTTTATCTCTGTCATTTCAACATCTGATATGGATTCTCTGTCTCTTAGTCCGTTATGTTGCAAGCACTGGGAAAACTTTTTGATGCCTCATGTTTGACAAAGACATGAAAATTCTACCAGCTAGCTGGAAGTGTGATGTTCTCGCATAAACAACACATTTTCAATTTGTATTACCTACCATGCTGCTTATCATGTTTTTTCTTATCCTCGTCACTAATGCGTGCCCTCCACTCTTTAATGCAGATTCGACGCCTTGGTTCCATGTCTTATGTGGATAATAGCCCACAATCTTTGCTGGCATTCAATGGAAACCAGAATGTGCAGGGGTTATATGATTTTATATTAAATTATAGGTGGGTATAAAAATAAAATTTCTGATAACAAGACCTACATGCGTTCGGTATACTTTAAACTGAAAGAAGAGAGATAAGTTGACCTTATTTTTTTTATAATTTCTATTATATTAGAGAGTTTTATCCTATTTAATCCTATTGCTATATTCTAATTTCCTCTTTTCTGGCTGCCATCCTCCAGATTTTTCTTAGCTTCTTTGGCCAGTGCGGATGTTCCTGTATTATATTCACCTGTTGCATTTCAAAATGCTGCCCTCTCTTCTCCAGAGGTAAAACTGGTTAGCATATGCTCTTGGTAAAAGAGCTATTCTGAGTCTTTCCACTTTTATCCTCTCAACTAAATTGTCTTTGGTTTTTCTTCTCTAGTATACTCAAATTGTGTCAACATTAGGCCATAGCCATATGGAGATTTCATAATTGGTTTACTGCTAATTTATCAGTTTTGGATGGATTTGTTATGCAATTGCAGCCTTTTTATTTGAAAATTTTACATTTTTTTTGATTTCTTTGAAAACTAAATGACTCAAGGGAGTTATCACGATCCTTCTTGAATTATTATTGGGGAACTCTAATAAACTCTAGAGATCCTCAAACCTTCTGTTATCTAGAAGAGTGACAGACTTGTGTGCCGGCTACCCGATCCGTTTGTTTTTCCAAGTCTATCTTATGCTAGTTTGCAAACTGGCTAAACTACATTAAGCAAAACCTATAAAAGAGTGAGTATAACTTTCTATCAAAAACATAGTTGCTTTGCATGATACTGGGTAAGACCTTTGCAAACATCCCGTTAGATCTGATTTTGCTGCTTCCTCTTTATTTCATAATTGATTTACAACTGGCAATTTTTTCGCCGTATACCCATTTTCCCTGTAGGTTTTACCAGCCTTAACTTAAACGGAAGAGAATGGTACAAATAATCATACTTTAACTCGAACATTTCCTGATGTAAGTTGATGATGTTTCAAACTGAAGTTTCAAGAGAGCATAATCCACCACAGCATTCAATTTCAGGGCCATTCAAGACTTCTTCAAGGATGAACAGGTTTTCGAAGCACACCCCCAAATATAATTATGTCGCTTCATTTGTTAAGTTGAAAATGATAGTTTAGATCCACCAGATTCGAGGCATTAACATTTGACAGTTAGTGGCAGGAGCAATTTTAAAAAATAATAATAAAAAGTGGAGGAGGTATGCTTATGCTGTGTTGGGCACCACACTTTTTTGATGGTCATGAAAATTTGTCTACTTATGGCTTGTCTGTTTTGGAATTTCTTCAATCTATATTGATATCAAAATGAGTGAATTATGCAGTGGAATCTTTTTTAGATATTTGAAAAAGAATATGATCATAAATTTGAGCTATGCTCTTGATAGCGCTAGCATGGAACACTGTAAAGTGTGCACGTAACAAATCTAAGTTTCATGTTCCGAATTCCGATTAGGGGTTGGCACTTGCCAGGCCAAAAAAACAAATATGTTGAAGTTATATGTTCTTCAAAAATACAAGTACTCGGCAAGTATATATTTTTATGTTGACATTTCCTCACATCTCGTTGTCCTACTCTTGTTAGTGTTCATGAAGAAGTTCTGAAAAATCTTGTTTCTCTAGTGACTGGATATTGAGTGGACACTCTCAAGGTGGTACACTTCTGTTCCGAAAAACTAAATCAGTGTTGTTTTAATAGTAGGTACATTATCAGTCTATTAAGGTATGCTGTTAGGAAAATTCTAAGAAAAGGCCAAAAGCCACATCAAGACCCTTATGTAGATAGGCAAGACTGCCCTTCTATAGCACACCTAATTTAAATGTATTTCTTCCTTTGCTTTATGCTAATTCATTCTTGGTCATGATTTTTTCGATCTTAACCTGTTATAGGAATTGATTCGTTTAGTTCTGTTCTTCTCCTAGTTTTACAGCACACCCATGTAGAGGGATTTGTCTGCTTTCTCACTAAAAAGCTTGTGACTTCCTCTCTCACTTGCTCTAGAAGACTTGTTCAACTAATAAATTTTGGCTTGCCTTCTTTTTTAGGTTAGATGCAAGGAGGTGAGGAAGGCTGATAGTATTTCTTTCCCACAAAAGGAATTCAACTTGAAGGATGAACCTTATCAAAGTTCATCTGCCAGTTTCTGCTATAGCATTGAAATCAAGGATGCTTATCTTCCTCCCTGGGTAATCTGCAGTTTATGCGAAGCCATGTGTTCGAAGGGAATGAGCTTTGAGGCAAGGTATGAAATCCTCACACTGCGAGATGTAAATTTTCACTTTTTGGATCATATTGTTGACAGATCTTTGTGCAGTTACTTAAATAATCATATCTTTCTAAGGTTTTGCTATTCTCCTCGCCTCTAACCCTTCATTATATAGTTCATTCTGATCTTTTATGGTTCTTAATTTCATTCATAAGAAATAAAGTTAATAGCTGATTGAACTATTGAGAATGGATGTTCTAAATGGTTAATAATAGAGTCCTCCAGATTTTCCAACCAAATCCCACTGATTACTTACAGTTTAAATCTTATATTATTTCGCTTGACCAGAATGTATGGTAGTCCCTCGCAAAAGTAAGTTTAATTTATTACTGGTCTTAGTTGCCAATACTTTGACTATTCACCTGATGTGAAGGAAATAATGGCTGAATATATGGAAGACAATTTTTGGTTAGAAAGAGTTGAATAGTAGAAAATGAATTTAGGGTTTGAAGAATGAAGAAGGAAGAAGGAGAGATAGAAAAGAAGAAAAGAGATAAGAAGAAAGTTTAGGGAGGTTAATTAGTCTCATTCACCCACACATCATTTATATATTATTAGGTCAAAGATAAATACAAGAATCCTATTAAGGAAATAAGTAAAAATAGAAAAGAATAAACTCTCAACACTCCCCCTCAAACTTGAGCATAAATATCAAACATGTCCAACTTGATAAGCATGTGATGAAAACTAGAATGCAACAGCAACTTTGTAAGAATATTACCAAATTGGTCTTCGGAACGGATATAAGGTGTGGAAATCTGTTTATGCAACAAAAAAATCCTGAATAAAGTGAAATTAATTTCAATGTGCTTAGTGCGTTCATGGAATATTGAATTATTAGCAATAAAAATAGCGGCTTGATTGTTACAAAACATTCGCATAGGAAGTGGTGTAGAAACGCCAAAATCCCGAAGAAGAGAGGAACTCAACATTTCAGAGACGGCATGAGTCATTGCTCGATATTCGGCCTCGGCACCGGAACGAGCCACCACACATTGTTTCTTACTGTCCCAAGTAATCAAATTGCCACCAACTAGAGTACAATAGCCAAACGTAGATCACCTATTAAATCGGTTACCGGCCCAATCAGCATCACTAAACCCAGTTACAGTCAAAGAATCAGACGGTTGATAGAGTAAGCCATGGCCTGGGGCACTCTTTAATTAGTGTAAGATACGACAAACGGCCTCATAATGTGGCTGCCAAGGAGCATGCATAAACTGGCTCACAACACCAACTACAAAAGTAATGTCTGGGCGAGTAACAGTGAGATAGATTAACTTGCCAATAAGGCGGCGATATCGTGCAGGATCATAAAAAATATTGCACTGTTCAACATCAAGTTTAACAGAAGAGTCTATTGGAGTATCAACAGGCTGAATACCAAGAAGATCAGTTTCAGAAAGATCAAGCACATATTTTTGTTGAGAAAGAGAAATGCCCTTAGAAGAACGAGTAATCTCAATCTCAAGAAAATAACGAAGAGCATCCAAGTCCTTAGTATGAAACTGTATGCCAAAGTGGTTTTTCAGATCAAGAATACTAGCAGCATCATCACCCCCCAAAAGAAGAATATCATCAATATATACAATCAACACAATAGTGCCTCCAGAAGAGTAACGAATAAAGACGGAGTGATTAGATGCAGAATGTTGGAAGCCATAAGTAAGTACAACGGAACTAAACCGATCAAACCAAGCACGGGAATATTGTTTTAAACCATAAAGCACCTTGCGCAAACGCTATACAAGATGAGCACTACCATCAATACTATAGCCAGGCGGTTGGTCCATATATACCTCTTCCTAAAGGTCGCCATGAAGAAAGACATTTTTAATATCAAGTTGATATAATGGCAAAAAACGACTAATCGTAACAAAGAGAAAGATGCGAACGGAGTTAAGACGAGCCATGGGAGAAAAAGTTTCTAAGTAATCAACACCATAGGTTTGAGTGTACTTCTTAGCAACCAACCGAGCCTTAAGGCACTCAACAAACCCATCGGGAAGGTATTTCACGGTGTATACCTAGCGACAACCCACAGTTTGCTTCTCCAGTGAAAGAGAAGTAAGTTCCCAAGTGTGATTTTGATGAAGAGCTCTCATTTTCTTATCCATAGTAGTTTTTCATCCAGACATGGACATGGACATGGCATGTTTATAGGAGGAAGGAACTGATATAGACGACAATGTAAAAGAAAAAGAACAGAGACAGGGAGAAAAACGATCATAAAACAAAATTAATAATAGAGTATTGAGTACAGGTACGCATACGACGACCTAAGGCAATAGGCAAGTCAGAGGAGGCAGATGGAGGGGGTGAGGCCGCAAGAGCCTCAGCCAAAGATGATGATGAATTTGGGCCATAAGGGATAACCTGTCGAGCACTAGATTGCTGATACACCTGCAAATGAGAAGGGGCTAAAGAGGAAGGAGAGGGCGGAGAAACAGGTAAAAGTAGAGTAGGAGAAGAACTATACTCCCCCTCACGACAACATATGAGATCAGATGACAATGGGAGACTGGAGGAAGTAAAAAAAGGTGTGGATTCAAAGAAAGTGACATCAACATTAACAAAATACCGGCGGGTTTCGGGGTGATAACATCGATAACCTTTCTCAGTATGAGAGTAACTAAGAAAAACACACTTTCGAGCCCGAGGAGATAACTTATCACGACCAGGATTAAGAACATGTACAAAAGCAGTACAACAAAAAACCCGATGAGTGAGAGTATAGGGCGAGGAGGTCGGATATAACAAGAAAAAAGGAGACTGCCTATTGAGGACAACAGAAGGCATGCGATTAATAAGAAAGCAAGCAGTAAGAATTGCATTCCCCCAAAACTGCTTGGGTACCGTAGTATGAAATAATAAGGTACGAGCAATATCTAATAAGTGACGATGTTTGCGTCTAGCAATTCCATTTTGTTGAAATGTATAAGTACAAGTAGTTTGGTGGATAATACCACGATCAACGCAAAAAGAAGTAACACTGGATTGTAGATATTCAAGAGTATTATCAGATCGAATAACCTTGATGCGTTTGCCAAATTGGGTATAAATTTCATTATAAAAGCGAGAGAATAAAAGGTAAGTCCGACCGACTTTTCAACAGAAACAACCAAGTCATGTGATAATAGTCATCAACAAATATAACCAAATAAAAATATTTATTATTGCTGGGAGTTTAAGGACTCCAAATATCCGTATGAACTACATCGAAAGACGCAAACTGTCAACTACGACTACGACTATTAGGAGAAAACGAACTACAATGCTGCTTTCCTAACTGAAAAGCCTCACAATTAAAATCAGACATAGGACTCAAACTAGGAAGAACTAACTTAAGTTTAGCCACAGATGGGAGGCCCAAACACAAATTCCACTGAAGGGGTGAGATAGTAGCACCCAAAACAGATGAAGAAGTGGAAGGCGAAGCAATATCAAGATAATAGAGGCCATTCTTCTCATGTCCCGAACCAATTATCTTCTTGGTTTGGAGGTCCTGAAAACCACAAAAAGTGGGAGAAAAAGTTATTGAACAATGTAAAGTTTTAGTTAACTGGCTAACAGAGAGTAAATTAAAAGGAAGATCGAGGACATAAAGACTAGAAGACAATGAGAAAGAGGGAGATGGATGTATAACAGCTGTCCCTTGCAAAGGGTCGAGATGAACCGTCAGCTAAAACAACATAATGCTTGATAGAAGTTAAATGAGAAAAAAACGATGGACTACCAGACATGTGAGAGCTAGCGCTAGAATCAAAGACCCATGAAGGAGATGTAAGAGCTGCACATGCAACATTATCTGAATTGGCTAAAGTAGCCGTGGAAGATGAAGGTAAAACAGACTGAAATTTCTGAACAATCTCGCTAAGTTGAGTAGTGAGAGAACCATGAGAATCAGAAGCGGAAGACAGCTGATAAGAATAAAAAACGGACTGAGGTGTGTGATCAGTAACTTGATTAACATAATCAGGTTTACCATACTTAACCAAACAATACAGTTCAGTATGATTAGTACCATCACAGTGATCACACTTTCTATCATCACGACCACTACTACGACCACTACCTCGAGAACTGCCGCGGAAATTACGTCCACTCTAATTACCGCGGCCATTGCCATGAAAGGAACTACGACTGCCGTGGGCAGAAACTAAGGCAAACGAGTCGGATGCAGGCAGAGGAGCAGGCAGATTAGGAATATTAGCAAATTGGCCCAACGAGGAACGTAACAACTGAGAATATTCATTCGATGCAATAGGTAAAGTCTCACTAGCCAGAATTTGGTCCTTATACCCACAGAGGTCAGAATCTAAACCGGAGAGTAAGGAGGCAATCATGAAGTCCTCCCGTTGGCGCTTCTGTTGCTGTAAGTCAGTAGTAAAAGGACGATACTGCAATAACTGATCCCAGAGACTCTTGAGCTAACTATAATATTCAAACAAAGGTTTCCTAGCCTGTTTGGTTGCAAAAATCTGCTCATAGAGCTCATAAACACGGGATAATCGTTCTGGTTCGAGAAAGAATCTGCAAGGGAGTCCTACATATGTTTAGAGGTATCACAGAACTCCACTGTAGTAGCAATATGGGGCTCCAAACTATGCCACAGCCAGTCCATAACAGTAGATTCAATCGTTTCCCAACTAGAAATGGTAGGATCCCTTTTGGGTGGAGAAGGATCAGTGATGTACTTCAACCGTTGTCTGCCTTTGAGAAAAATCTTAAAGGCATGTGCCCAAACTAAATAGCTAACACCATTAAGGCGTTTAGAAGTGACACAATGTGGCAAATCATCATCTTTGAGATCACTAAGTGGTTTCTTAGCCATAGCAACTCAAGAAGCAAGTGTAATCAACTTAGAAATTAACCGGTGAGAGCCGAACAACAAAAGATCAACCAAAAAGACACATCAGTAATTCCAACCAGTTGCAAAACACCAAGAGACAAGAACTGAACCAGGAACCAATGCAGCGCTAAAGCAAAAAGTGAGTCGCGGACCTCAAACAGCAAAGAAACCCTTCAAAATGACCAAACAATTCCAGATTTGGCAAGAATCACGAGTTTTGGCGCCTGTAGAGGGGATTCGGAGCATTAGAAAGCAAAAACAAGAGCTGAAGAAAATCGCACGCTGGCGAGCCGCGAACAGATGGCGCCAAGCTTCAAATCGACCAATAATCGATCAAAAATGGACCAAAATCACCAAACAACCATAGATCTAACATGAGAAGAGATAGTTAGCACGCATAGATGAATCACAACCACCAAGAACCAAAAACAAAGCCGCGAAGCTCAAATCGAAAACCCTAGGGTCCGAAATATACTAATTTTTTCTAAAAAATCAAGGAAAAATCATTGCAACGATTAGTGGATTGAGGCGAATCAAATCATAGAAGCGGCGTTTGGTGTCGTTCGTATAGTTGATGACGTCATGATGACGAAATATGACTTCAGCTCATCGTTTTTGCTGTACGACCAGGGCTGAAGCTTTACAATCTTTTTGGGTTAGATTGGAGACGCTCTGATACCAAGTTGAATAGTAGAAAATGAATTTAGGATTTGAAGAAGGAAGAAGAAGCGATAGAAAAGAAGAAAAGAGATGAGAAAAAATAGGTTATGGAGGTTAATTAGCTTTCTTCACCCACACATCATTTATATATTATTAGGTCAAAGAATCCTATCAAGGAAGTAAAGTAAAAATAAAAAAGAATAAACTCTCAACAGAAAGTATGGAAGTTAATTCTTTCTAAATTATTGGTTCTTGTCTAATGCTGTCAGTAAAATCGTAAGGCTCATAGAAAGGCACTTGTAAGGACCATTGTGAAGAATCTAGTGATTAAAATTAAAAATGGTATGAAGAAACCTATTTTCTTCCCATGCTTTATCAATAACTATTAAAAAAGAGGTGTAACAATTAAAAAAACAGATGTTTACTCAAGTTAAATAACGGTAATATGCTTGGCTTTATTTTGGAGATATATTTTTTGTTGGAATTAAAAGAATTAAAAAAGTATAGTTGAGCATTAAAGTTGTACAGATTAAAAAAAAGAAAAAAGAAAAAAGAAAAGAAAGGAAAGTAGCATGGTACCCAACTTACTTCTACAAACTGCCCAAATTACTACCTGCCTCCAACAAGTGGGAAGTGCCAAACAGACTCAGAAATTTGGCGGAACAAAGTAATGAGTAATGTCATCTATTTTCTTTTAGGAGCTTCATCTTTTCTTGAAAGAGAAGGGATTCAATGACCTCAGTAGAAAGAGCGATGGGTTGTTGGTTCTCTCTTATTATATATGAACGCAAGAGATCAAGGGCTCAATAGTGTAGAATCTGTCAAGATTACTGCATAACTTGGTTTATGCTTAATGTGATCAAGGAGCAGTGAGTCCTTGTGGTTTGTCCGGACACAACTTAAGAGCATTACATTGATTTAGTTGTGGCCCTTGGTTTTATTGCAATGCTGGATGAATTGAATGATAAAGCTCATAATACCAGATCCAGGACGCGTTATTGCTTGTGGAAGGTGTAATTATGGAAAAGTTTGTTGGGTAACTTATCCTAGTTTTGTTTTCAATTCCTCCATTGAATTGGAGCACATCCCTGCCTACTAGCTTGCTAACTTGTAACCTGCTTATATTCAGCAGGGGAAAGAATAGGGAAAAACAAGAAAAAGGAAGATGCTTCCATCACGTTTTCCGTGATGTGTGGAGCCTTTCCTATAAAGGTTGTACACTTTGGTAATTAGCATTGGTCCCAAGCAGGAACATTCACTGTTTCCTGTGCCAGTGTAGACTGCCTTACTGTAACATTACCATTAAGCATTATTTTATACTATTGTCCATGCCTAAAATCGAACATTATGTGGCAATGGTGGCATAGGGATGGCAGTAGTGCTGTGATGATTTGGAGAGAGAATGGGGAGTGGAAGAGGGATGATGAATAGGTTTGTCTTAGAGATAGAATAATTTTAGATTTGAAATGAGTTTGTATGAATGAGAGTGAGAGATTTGAAATGGGTTTGTCAAGCGATGGAAAAAGTTAAAAATCATAAAATTAGTCTCAGCTCTAAATTTGTTATGGTGAGTAAATATATGCCATTAACGTATATTTTCAAAAATGAGTTTTTAATTGTAAGATCTAAGCTTGAATTAATTTCACCCACTCTTTTTAAAATCTGTTAAGATGTGAGTATATTTTAAAAATGTGAGTTCTCAACTGTAGGATTTAAGATTGAATTAATCTTGACCGTTAAATTGAATTAACCTTGACCATTCCTTTTCAAAATGTGTTAAGAGGAGAGGCAACATATTTTGAAAAGTACGAACTATCTTATTATGTAGATGTTGGTTGACATAAGGTGGCATTATTGTGCAGCTATTGTTTTTCATTTGGTCAGTGGCTTATGCATTAATTTGGGTGACATGCAGTTTTGTTACGGAATCTTCCTCAGCTGGATTGAATGTTGGTCTCGAATCCATCAGCCAGAAGTCGAATCCTACACCTACAACAGTTGAAGACTTCCAAGAAAGTAGCGGTGCTTTTGGTATTTCGAACACCCTTATTTTTCCTCACTTGTGTTCTGCCTTTCTAAAAGGGTTGAAGTACAGTAATGGTTCTTATACAGCTTCTGTTTCATCAGTTTGACATTCTGTTCACATTTTTTTTTACCTGAAATGCAGCAATGAACTCTTTGTTTTCACTTCCATGTTGCTGCTCGGTTTTGCATCCTTTTTGATAGAAATTTCTAATTTGTTTCTGTATTTTTGTCTAATGTAATCTTGTTGAATTGTTCTAAAAATAGTTTTTTTCTATTTCACCCTTCTAGCCCTGAAAAATAGAAATGAAACAGGCATTGAATTATTATTTAATAATTTTAGTGCAAATCATTTCTATATTTTAAAGCACGTCATGAAACATTGGGTTTTGCTGAAGTCTCTATATTGCTTGTCTTTCCTTTTCTTGTTATTGGCATCCTTGTGTCTTTCTTACCATGAGCTACTTTAATGAACTAAAAATCTAGACAACAAACTAAGTAGCTCGCACACTTCTAGGGAGTAGTGCTTGTGTTGGACATATATTGGATGCTATTCTTAGAAGTATGTCCTAATTCTAAAATTTTGTACATATTCAAAACTTTGTTAGATGAAATGAACAAATGTAGTAATGAAGCAATTTGTAACTTCTTTGAATAGGGCTTCTCCTTACCACATTAGATATCAATGAGAAGTTTTACAATCTAGAAAATTGAAACAGCGTTCCCCCGCCCCCCCAAGGGTCTAACTTGGTCATGGGTGCTTTAAATTGTCAGTTTGTCCATTTCTTTTATGTATAATGTATATCTTAAGTTACTAGTTGTTTTAAAAGTTTAAGCTATTAAGAAATCAGTCTAACAATATATATGAAATTATCTATAATAGTATACAGTATTCTTCTTTTAAGATTGTTGAATGTTGTGGAAGAGTTACCTCTATCTTAAGTTGAAAGTGTTGATTATGTCTCAAGAAATTTACATGATACCATGATTGAGAGTGCATTAGAAAATAGAGGGACAAAAATTTGAGTGATTATAGTGTTTGATGAGAAATAAGAAGTTGAGAGAGAAATCAAATGAATTCTCAATTATGACAAAGGTTTTACTTATTTATTTTTTATTTTTTGCTTTTTTGTTTTCTCTACCAGTGTTGTATACATTAGTGGGGATTAGGGAGTTGGGGGTTAGTATGGGGGAGAACCACAATGGGAGTATTGTCATTCATGACGCAACTCGAAACCATTCAGTTGACAAGCCTACTAATGCGCCATTTGAACTAAGGCCGCCCTTTGGCTTTGTTTTGTTATTTGAGTAATTGTTAAATTTTGCCATTTAAAATATGTAATGTTGAAGGCTAAATTGTAGGAGGAGATCATGTAATTATGCCAAATTTGTGCAGGCATTTTGAATCTCAACAGAGATCAGTGTAAAATTTTTTTTTCAAAAAAATAAAAATAAAATTCCCTCCGCCCTCTCCCATCTTTTTTCTTAAAGAGAATTATTAGGTAATTTTAGAGTATCACGCGACATTGTTTATATGGTATTCTTGATAAATGTAAGTAGTTGATGTGCATTAAGTGGGTCATCCTTTGTTTTAAATTTACTTAACAAAGATGGGTTATTTTTTATTTTTTTAATGACGAAAAAACTACCTCAAAGTAGGTATTTTTGGACCCTTTCCTGAGGCATAAAACTTCTGATGCTTGCAATTACTCATAAATCACAGGTATGGGTTAAGTCAGGGTATTGCAAGCGGAAATCGAACACAAGGCGTTTGAATTTACTGTTGGTTCCAATGCCGATATTAAATTGTAAAGTTACCTTAGCCGGTTAAAGTGGGTTTAATATTATTCTATTCGAAGTATTTTTTGTTACATTATTTGGTAAGAGCACCATTTGAAATTATGTATATAGTATTTTGTGTTGGAGGTGTAGAAAATTTTCTTTAAGGGACCTCGGAATTTTAGACTCTTGACCATAGAATCTTTGGCTTTGTTTTGTTATTTGAGCAATTGCTAAATTTTGCCATTTAAAATATGTAATGTTGAAGGCTAAATTGTAGGAGGAGATCCATGTAATTATGCCCAATTTGTGGAGGCATTTTGAATTTCAACATAGATCAGTGTAAATTTTTGTTTTTGTTTTTTGAAAAAATCTCCTCGGACCTCTCCCTTCTTTTTTCTTGAAGAGAATTATTGGGTAATTTAAAAGTACATGATATTTTCAAACAATGATCGAAAATCTAATTTACCAAATATACCGAACGTATCTATTTCACCTGCTTGTAATCATGTAATGTACCTGTTTGGATAAGGGATTTGCTACAACACCTGTTTGCAATGTACTTGCTTAGATGCGCATCCACTTCAATTTTATTTGTTTCTTTTTCTTTCATTTGTGGCCTCGGAATTTTAACTTCTTTTTTCAAATAATTACTTGATTTTTACTAAAACTGAATTTAGATCTTTGAATTGATCTTTTTTTTTTTCCAAT
>JAULJZ010168831.1:0-24834 GCA_032270985.1 Heliamphora pulchella
AACGTTGAACTCCTGTAAACTCACTTAATTGCACAATTAGAACCTTTTGTTTGTTATCATCAAAACGGATGTTGAAACCTTGTTTAGGCTAACAGGCCTGCATACTCAGAAAGTACCTCTGCTCGCTGAAGGCATATTTGCATCATCCGGCACGACCGGTGCCCTAGAAGAACTAGGAGCTATGAGAGCATATGCTCGGGGTAATGTCGCTCTGGCTTGTGCGCTAGAACCTGGCGCTGTCGGCTGCCGAACCGACTGAACTAAAACCCCTATCTGTCCCCCAAGAAGTCTAAACTGCAGGAGGCTGCTGTCGGTTCTGCACAAGAGAATCCTCTGGTGTGCCCACTGTACTCGGTGCACTTTCTCTCTCTGGGGACAGTTCCTGCGAATATGTCTCAACTGGCCACATTCATAACAAATATGTAGCTCCCTCCCCTATGACCCTTGTAACTGATGAATCCATGAACCCAGGGACTGTCTTGGCTGTGGGCAATCCACCATATGATGTCCAGGCTGTCTACACCGATAACAAATCAACTCCCTTTGCTCTGACCTCGCAGATGAAGCCACTGATGGTGCTGGAGCAGAGAACTGCTGTGGTAAGCCAGATGGATGAAAGCTATGACCAGAGGACCTCTACCTCTTGTTGGAACGCCCACTTGTCTATGCCTCTGTCCCACCCTGTGATGTTCTGGCCTCCCTCGAAACCCAAATCTCAGTCATAGTGTTCTCAACCCTCACTGCCGCCTTAACCAACTCTGTGAACACATGAAATCCCATTGCTACCACACGCTCTCTGATCGCCGGCCTCAAACCCCGCTCAAACCTCATCGAACACAGCTCTTTTGTGCTCAACAATTCTGGTGCAAACCGGGATAAGCTCGTAAACCTGGCCTCATACTGTATAACATCCATGGCCCCCCGGGTGAGAGTATAAAACTCCTCCTTGTACAAATTCCTCTTCGAAGCCGGGAAGTATTTCTCCAGAAACACCCCTATAAACGCTGCCCATGTGACCCCCATTGTGTTCCGAGCATATTTCCACCACTCGTGAGCAGCGCCCCTTAACTGAAATGTGGCAAAAGAAACCCATAACTCATCCTCCACAATCTGCAACGTGTCAAGGATCCGAGTCACCAGCTCCAACCACACTGTCACCACAATAGGATCAGGATCTCCTGCAAAGGTAGGCGGATCCATGCACTTGAACTCCGGCATCGCCATTGTAGCCCTCGCCTCAGGTACTCCCTCTCTCTCTCTAACGGTCTCTCCTCTAGCGGTCTCAACCAACTGCTGGAGAGAACCAACCAGCACACGCAATAACTTCATCCCGTCCATCGGTTCTAGAGGAGCATTTGCATCCCCAACATCAGGGATAAGAACATCCCTTGGCCAACACCACAGCCATGGTCCCGACCACGACCTCGCCCTCTCTTTGCAGAAATCACGTCTATATGAAAGCAACGCAAAACGTAAGATGCAACATAAAAACACGAACCTCGTAAACATGCTAACATATAAGCACAAAGGTTCATGCTAAAATAAATCCCACATACCGAGGAGAACCAACAAGAATGACGCGTCAGTCTAGATAACCTACTCAGATTTCTTGCTAAAATTCACGTCAGCTAAACACATTTCTAACTTAGCTCCCAAGTTTGTTAATCCAAACGCCCAAATGCAAACTATCACTCCTAAGGTTCAACCCCCATGCTCACATATACACATTATTTACATATCTAACATGCTGCCACGTTCATGTTATCAAAGCGTCTAAACACATGCCATCAAGCACACGCAACCAACCTCACACGAGATACACCCTCTTCCCACGGCTCTTAGGAATTCGAACCCAGAGCTCTGTTACCAAGCTGTCACGCTTTAAACTCTGGGTCACGTGAAACACCCATTAACAACCAAACAAAACACCCAACCCGAGAACACACTCTTCAATTAAACCATACATGCATTGTATATAATCGTCAAACGGCTTACATTACACGGTTCCAACACTGGAAAAAACAAGTAAACATACATGATGTCGAAAGAACAAAAAGGAAAACTATAGATCTTCCACCTCTCCTGTAACCCCGGATCAACCTGCATGATAGGTACCTAAAAAATATTACAAATCCCACAACGTGAGCCAAAGCTCAGTAGAAATTAGACAACACATGCAATATAAGCTAAACATGCTAGAAAAACGAGGTGCAGTTTTAGACTCTCTTTCAAGCCTTCAAGATGATTTTTCACAAGCAAGGGAAAGCGAGGATAATTGTCACGTTCCAAACTCCTGGTCATGAGAAACAACCACAAGCAACAAAACATAACACCCAACCCGAGAACACACTCTCAAATTTAAACCATACATGCATTGTATATAAACGCCAAACAGCTTACATTACATGGTCCCAACGTCGGAAAACATGTTACAGCGTACATGTTACAGAAAAACAAAAAAAAGACGACTACAGCTCTTCCACCTCTCTAGCAACTCCGGATCAACCTGAAGAAAATCAAATCCCACACCATGAGCCAAAGCTCAGTAGAAACTAGACAGGCATGCAATATAAGCTAAACATGCTAGGAAAATGAGGTGCAGTTTTAGACTCTCTTTCAAGCCATTAAAATAATTTTCACATGCAAATGGGAAAAAGTGGATATAAACCATCTTTTGACTCACTCACAGGAGTTTTGAAAAAAATTTAAAAATAATTTTTATATCACGATTCACACGAGTCTTAAAAATAATTTGAAAACTGGTCTATTCGTCCCACAATGCAGTTCATGCAATCCATGTAATTTTTCAGACTTTCTCCGAAGGACCGCAGTCCCTGTCTAATGCATCGTTAGCCAGAGCTAACTCATACAACCCACACAACGTATGCCACCAATGTGACTCAACACATACATCCCACATAACGCAACACATGCTACCCGTGCATGCAACCCGTGCAACACACGTAATGCACGCAACCCGTGCAACCCATACAACACATGCATCTTCTCAGGCTTTAACTCAAGGATCGTAGCCCCAATCTTCTCGGACTATAACCGAAGGACCGTAGCCCCCCATTCTTCTCGAACTATCACAGAAGGACCGTAGCCCCAATCTTCTCAGACTATCACCGAAGGACCGTAGCCCCAACAAATATATCTTTACAGACTTTCACCAAGGGACTAATGTACGCCCCAACATATGTATCGTAAGCCAGAGCTAACATTCACATAACCACATGTTCATCTATCTCATCCCATAAACCTATGCATAACCTAATCATGATTTAAATGCAAAAAATCACGTACTATCACTACGTTTCACAAACCACGTCACATGCTACACACACGACTCACACAACACTTGTAACTGATGCAACACGCACCACATGCATCCGTTTCTCATAACCCACACATATATGCCTATAAAACTTTGCGTTTTAAAGCATAAACCACATTACACATAATGACATCAAAGCCATGTAATCCACTTATATATTCCGTACATAAATAAACTTGAGTTATAAATGCACAAAGCCAGTTATAAACGCACATAGCCATATAACTCCACATCATGACACCACCTGTCAAATAACCCGACATCTACTCACATGGACAATCGACAACCCACAAAACTAAGCCTAACCCGAAGGCCAACACCACACAAGCGCTCGAGCGCACAACCACCGCTCGAGTGGTCACCCACTGACCCAACTCTCGGCCACTAGCTCGCTCGAGCGCATAACCATCGCTCAAGCGGTTAACGCTAGGAGGAAACCCAAACCTAGAAACAAAACCAAACCCCCGCACGCAACGATGCACAAACCACCACAAGCACAACCGTGCACCAAAAACCTACATCTAACCATGCACGTCACCACCGAGAATGGCACCTAACAAACACCCGAGGCCATAACATGACCTCCGAAGCCACAACATGACCAACCGAACCCCAAAAAGAATCCAACAGTATTTCAGTCGACTAATCCCATAATCAATCAATTGAGTACCATTGAAAACCAATTGGAAACCAAGGACCCAACCACCAATACATCATAACCCAGACCAACACACGCCCAACACGAACACACGATGCACACACGCATCCAATACAAACCCACGACGCCCCAAGGAACAAGAAACTTGATAAAAAGCTCCATCAAGTACGAAAAACAACCTTTCCCAAACATTCGGCCAAAAACGGGTGAAAACGGTTTGAAAATCTTGACATACCCTCACCCTTTTGATCATAACTTTTTCTACGAAATGAATTTTTTTGTAAGAGAGGTGTCATAGGAAAGAAGACTTCCGGGGCTTCAATTTGAGTACAAGAATAACCCAATTTCGAGTTCGAATGAAGGAGATATCATCAAATCAAAATGACCCTGTGCAGCCAGTCCGCTCAAGCAGATATAGGGCGCTCGAGTGAGCTACCACCTGAGAAAAACCCAGATTTCCTGTGCTTGTGTTTTCTAAGCCCCAAAACTCTAAAACACTCACAAACCACCATCTCAACCATAAATCTAAGCCTCCAAACACCTTCTCGACACCCTCATACGTGCCTAAACCCAAAGCAACCCCAAAACCTCGAAAGAAAAAACTCAAAACCTGATTCTATCCACTGAAATCAACGCAAAACCCCTTTTCAAGCCAAAACCCGATTTTTCAAAACATAAATCAATTTTTCATGCATTTTTAACCTGTAAAAACACCTACGATTGCATGCAGCACCCTTATAAGGCATGAGGTTCTAGGATCCTACCTCGGTAAATCAAAAACTCGACGTCTCGATCCACATGCAAAAATAAACTTTGCCGAACTAAAATTATGTCCAAATGAACGCGTAGCCCACCGTACCAATAGCAGGGATTCGCTGTTGGATCATCGAAAATTGAGTCCCGGGCCCTCGAGAAGTTAGAGAGAAGGCAGAGCATTTGGGTTGGTTGAAAAGCTAGAGATAGAGAAGAAAAGATATTTTGAAAAAAATATCGAAATGAAGACATTTATAGGCTCGCCAGAAAATATCTTTTTTTTTTAAATTCGCACCATAACGGCCATCGGCCCCAGGAATTAACCCCACATGTATATCTAAGCCCGATCATGCATCAAAACGCATACAAACATGCAGCAACGAAAACACTAAACGCGCGTCGAAAAATGTCGAAAAAGAAAACGGGTCAGGGTCTCAAAAGAAAACAAACCGTCGATCACAATCGACACAAGCACGAGAGATGATCAGCCAAACCATTCCTAGGATATAGTCAAACATGGTCAGGCATCCTAAACAACGGCTGACGATCTCAATAACACGGGATCTACCAACTCACCCCAACCTCACATCCTCACCAACCGTTGTCTCAACACAACACACCACCCATGGAGTCCACCACCATCTCCAAACCCATGGTTACGGCCTCAAACACGGCCTCGCTCTCTCTGCACAAACATCACGTCTATATGAAAGGAAAGACAGAACATAAGATGCAGCACATAGCATGAACATAAATGCTAACCACGTAAGCATGCTAACACATAGCTACATAGATTCATGCTAAATAAACCTCACATACCGAGGAGAGCCGACAAGAATGACGCGTCAATCTGAATAACCTACTCAGATTTTTTGCTAGAAATCACGTCAGCTAAACGTGTTTTTAACTTGGCTCCCAAGTTTGTTAATCCAAACGCCTAAAGGCAGGACTATCACTCCTAAGATTTAACTCCCATGCTCACATATACACATCAGTCATGTATAACCCGCATGTTTTCACGTTCATGTTATCAAAACATCTAAACACATGCAATCAAACACACGCAGTCAACCTCACACGGTGATGCTCCCTCTTTCCACGAATCTTAGGTATTCGAATCCAGAACTCTGATACCAATCTGTCACTCCCCAAACTCCGGGTCATGAGAAACACCCACAAACAACCAAACATAACAACCAACCCGAGAACACACTCTAAAATTTAAACCATACATGCATTGTATATAAACGCCAAACAGCTTACATTACACGGCCCCAACGCCGAAAAACATGTTACATCATACATGTTATAGAAAAACAAAAAAAAGAAGACAACAGTTCTTTCGCCTCTCCAGCAACTCCAGATCAACCTGCGTGACCGGTACCTGAAGAAAATCAAATCCCACACCGTGAGCTAAAGCTCAACAAAAACTAGACAGGCATGTAATATAAGCTAAACATGCTAGAAAAATGAGGTGCAGTTTTAGACTCTCTTCCAAGCCATTAAAACAATTTTCACATGCAAACGGAGAAACGAGGATACAAACCATCTTTTAACTCATTCACAGGAGCCTTGAAAACGATTTAAAAATGGTTTTTAGATCGCAATTCACACGAATCTTAAAAATAATTTGAAAACTGGTCAATCCGTCCCACAATGCAGTTCATGCAATCCATATAACTTTTTAGACTTTCACCGAAGGACCGCAGCCCCCGTCTAATGCATCGTTTGCCAGATCTAACTCGTACAATTCACGCAACGTATGCCACCCATGTGACTCAACATATGCATCCCACATAACGCAACACATGCTACCCGTGCATGCAACACACGTAATGTGCGCAGCCTGTGCAACCCACACAACACATGCATCTTCTCGGGCTTTAACCGAAGGACCGTAGCCCCAATCTTCTCGGACTATAATCGAAGGACCGTAGCCCCCCAATCTTCTCGGACTGTCACCGAAGGACCGTTGCCCAAACAAATGTATCTTTACGGACTTTCACCGAGGGACCAATATACGCCCCAACATATGTATCGTCAGCCAGAGCTAACATTCACAGAATCACATGTTCATCTATCTCATCCCACACACCTATGCATAACTTAATCAGGATTTAAATGCCTAAAACCACGTACTATCACTACGTTTCACAAACCACGTCACATGCTACACACGCGACTCACACAACACTTGCCACTCATACAACATGCACCACATGCATCCGTTTCTCATAACCCACACATACATGTCTATAAAACTCTGCGTTTTAAAGCATAAACCACGTTACACATAATGACATCAAAGCCGTGTAATCCACTTACATATTTCGTACATAAATAAACTAGAGTTATAAATGTACAAAGCCAGTTATAAATGCACATAGCCATATAACCCCACATCATGACACCACCCGTCAAATAACCCGACATCCACTCACATGGACAACCGACAACCTACAAAACCAAGCCTAACCCGAAGGCCAACGCCACACAATCGCTCGAGCGCTTATCCACCGCTCGAGCGATCCCCTACCAACATAGCACACTGCCACAACCTCGCTCGAGCAGTCACCCACCGACCCAACTCTCGGTCACCAGCCCGCTCGAGTGCACAACCACAACCCGAGCAGTCAACGCTGGTAGGAAACCCAATCCAAGAAACAAAACCAAACCCCCGCATGCAACGATGCAAAAACCACCACAAGCACAATCGTGCACCAAAAACCCACATCTAACTATGCACGTCACTCCCGAGAACGGCACCTAACAAACACCCGAGACCACAACACGACCCCCGAAGCCACAACACGACCAACTGAACCCCAAAAAGAATCCAACAGTATTTCAGTCGACTAATCCCATAATCAATCAACCGAGTACCATTGAAAACCAATTGAAAACGAAGGACCCAATCACCAACACATCATCACCCAGACTAACACACGGCCAACACGGAACCACACACACCCAACACGGCCAGCAAGAACCCACACAAACCTAACACGCGCCCTACACAACCCGCGACGCACACACGCGCCCAACACAAACCCACGATGCCCCAAGAAACAAGAAACTTGATAAAAAGATCCATCAAGGATGAAAAACAACCTTTCCCAAACGTTCGACTAAAAACGGGTGAAAAACGGTTTGAAAATCTTGGCATACCCTCACTCTTTTGGTCATAATTTTTTTTACAAAAAGAATTTTGTTGTGAGAGGTGTCATTGGAAAGAAGACTTCTGGAGCTTCAATTTGAGTACAAGAACAACCTAATTCTGAGTCCGAATGAAGGAGATATCATCAAAACAAAATGGCCATGCGCAGCTAGTCCACTCGAGCGGACATAGGGCGCTCAAGTGAGCTACCACCCAAGAAAAATTCAGATTTCCTGTTCTTGAGTGTTTTAAGCCCCAAAACTCTTAAACACTCAGAAACCACCATCTCAACCACAATTCTAAGCCTCTAAACACCTTCTCGACACCCTCGGATGTGCCTAAACCCGAAGCTACCACGAAATCTCGAAAGAAAACACTCAAAACCTAATTCCATCCACCGAAATCAACACAAAACCCCTTTTCAAGCCAAAACCCAAATTTTCAAAACATAAATAAGTTTTTCATGCATTTTTAACCAGTAAAAACACCCACGATTACACGTAGCACCCTTATAAGACATGAGAGTCTAGGATCCTACCTCGGTGAGTCAAAAACTCGACATCTCGATCCACATGCAAAAATGAACTTTACAGAACTAAAATTATGCCCGATGAACGTGTAGCCCACCATGCCTATAACAGGGATCTGCTGTTGGATCGTCGAAAATCGAGTCCCGGGCCCCCAAGAAGTTAGAGATAAGGCAAAGCGTTTGGGTTGGTTCAAAAGATATTTTGAAAAAACAAATATCTAAAGGAAGATATTTATTGGCTCACCAATATATATATATATATATTTTAAAATTCGCACCACAACGGCCAACGGCCCCGGGAACTAACCCCACATGCATATCTAAGCCCGATCATGCATCAAAACGCATATAAACATGCAGCAACGAAAGAACTTAACGCGCGTCAAAAAACGCCGAAAAAGAAAACGGGTTAGGGTCTCACAATAATAACAATGTTGGACTCACAGGAACCTCGAAAACGATTTGAAAATGGTTTTCATATCGTAATTCACGCTAGTCTTAAAAACAATTCAAAATTGATTTTATCCGTCCCGTAATGCATTTCATGCAATCCATGTATCTTCTTGGAGTTTCACCGAGGGACCGTAGCCCCCAATTAATGCATCTTCTCGGTCTCTCTCTCGAATAACTGTAGCCCCAAACGCATCTTCTCGGCCTCTCGCTGAGGGACTGTAGCCCCAAACACATCTTCTTGTTAACCAGGGTTAACATTCACAGAACCACATGTTCATCTATCACGTTCCATACACCTATGCATAAAACCACGTACTATCACTACGTTTCACAAACCACGTCACATGCTACACACGAGACCCACGCAACACTTGCAACCCATGCAACATGCACCACATGCATCTGTTCCTCATAACCCACATACATGCCCTATAAAACTCTGAGTTTGAAATCATAAATCACGTTACATGTAACGATACCAAAACCATGTAATCCATCCACATAATTAGTATATAAATAAATTAAAGTTATAAATGTACATAACCAGTTATAAACGCACATAGTCATATATAACTTCACATCATGACGCCACCCGCCAAATATTCGATATCCACTCACATGGACAACCGACAACCCATGCAACCGAGCTTAACCCGAAGGCCAACGCCAAACCTCTCAAACCATGAGGTCACAAAACACCACCTTTTCCCCCAAAGGTGCCACGGGCCCAAACACACCCCACATCCAATGAAGAACATACACCATACACCTAATTGTGCACCCACACCCACATCTAACCATACACGCCACCCCCGAGGACAGCACCTAAACAAACACCCGATGCCACGACACGACCCCCGAAACCACAACACTACCAACCGAACCCCAAAAAGATTCCAACAGTATTTTAGTCGACTAATCCCATAATCAATCAACTAAACACCGTTGGAAACCAATTGGAAACAAGGAACCAACCATCAAACAATAACCCATAACAGCCAAAATCTAGTCGATCGGACCCCCTCCAGTCGACCCAAACACCCTACTGGAATCTCACAAAAACGCCTAAAACAAACTGTCCAGTCGATTGACCCCACGGTCCAGTCGACTGAACCTCAAAAACCAAGATCCAGTCGACTGAACCTCACGATCCAGTCGACTGACCTCAAGCGAAAACAGGTTCTGAGCTACGGGTTTGGCCCTCCAAACCTCGAATCAAAGCCTTCAAACTCCCATCCAATACCCTCGGACATACACATGCCCAAGCTTAACACCAAAACCTCGAAAGAAACTCCCGACATGCGATTTCATCCACCGAAAATGACGAAAACCCGTTTTAAACCTCAAAACCCAACTTTTAAACAAAATTAGATCTCATGCATTTTAACCGGTAAAAACACACACGAATTACACGTAGCACCCTTATAAGACATGAGAGTCTAGGATCATATCTCAGTGAGTTAAAAACTCGACGTCTTGAACCACGTGCAAAATTGAGTTTTGCCAGAATAAAATTTCGTCTGGATGGATGCGTAAACCACGTTGCCAATAGCAAGAATCCGCTGTTGGATCGTCGAAAATCGAGTCCCAGTCCCCCGAGAAATTAGAGAGAAGGCAGAGAGAAAAAAGAAAAAAATTTAGTAGAGAAGTTTTGAAAATATCTAACTCCAGGCCTCCAAAATATCTTTTTTTTTTTTGACTTTTTAAAATTTGCACTGTAACGCCCAACGGCCCCGGAATCCAACCCCACATGCATATTTAACCATGATCATGCATAAAAAAAGCATATAAACATATAAAATCGAAAACGAAAAATACGCGACGAAAAACGCTGAAAAAAAAAACGGGTTAGGGTCTCACAATATAACATACCTAGAATGGTAACTTTTAATTTCAAATCTTTCAAAGAAATTATAATTTCAAATTTATCTTTAATAACAAATCAATGGTCAACTTTCTATCCCTTCATTCATTTCATTCACTCTTTTTATTTTTTCTCTCCTTTAATTTCAACTTTATGTCTAACAAAAATAATTTATTATTGTTACTTATAAAAAGGAATATAAAAAGGACAGATCACTTATATATAAATATATGTATTTATTTATACTTTTGGAGTTAAAAACTTTAAAATTTCATATATATATATATATATATATATATATATATATTAAGAAATTAATATGTACATATCTTATTGGTGTGATCTCTTAAATAATATTCATATTATAAATATAATTTTGTATAAAAATAAAGAAAGTCATTAGTTTTAAAAATCATGAAATTTCTCAATTTTAAAACCTAAGAAATAGTAAAATTTCTCAGTTCCAAAACAAAGATATTTTTCGAATTTCAAATTTTTGTTTTGAAATTTCACAAACTAAGAAATTTATTAGTTTTGAAATTGTTCTCAATTTTTGAAAATGAGAAATTATCAGTTTTGAACTTGATATATTTATCTATTTATTAGAAATTGAAAAAATCTTAATTAAAATCGACAATTTACTTTAATATTTTCTTCGCTAATATTATATTTAGATAGTGAGATTTTTATATATAATCTACACAATAAGGTAAACATCTCTTCTTTACTGGAAGTTTTTTTTGTTAAAATTTTAAAATTAATAAATTAATTAGTTTCAAACTTAATAAATTTTAGAACTGATAAATTTCTTTGTATGTTAAATCTCAAATTTGAGATTTTAAAATCGAGACTTCTATATTTCGGAACTAATAAATTTTAAATTCTCTACTTGTTAAATTTTGAAACTGAATTTCTTTTTTGATTTCGAAACTTATAAATCTCTTTATTTTTTTTATAATTTTATGTTTAATATTGATTTTATTTAATAGCTTTAGCTCAAAAACTACAACTAAATAAATATGTTCATATTTACTTGATTCTTTTTCATAATTTTTTTTTATAAACACAGTAATAAATTATTTTGTTACAGACAAAATTAGAATTAAAGGAAAGAGAAAATGAAAAGAAAAATTAAAAAAGAGAATGAAATTAATTAAGGGTGTGAAAGTTGACCAAAGATTTGCCATTAATAGAATTGGTATCATGAATTTAATGAAACTTACCCCATTAAATTTTTTTGAATAAGACCAATTCTTAAATAAATAAAGAAAATGGAATGTTTGCCAAAATTTCTCTTTATTTTTCACTTAAAAACCAGTCACTCTATTTAACTGATATTCTCAAACTAAAAACTTTCTTAAATTATAGTACCTAAATGAAAACTCTTGCCACAGTTATTCAAAAATGCTAATCTATTATCTCTCTATTTAACTTATATCCAAAAGGTACTTTTGGGGGTGTTTGATATTATTGATAATAGTGACATATAAATTGTAGTTTGTAGTAAAAATTGTAAATGTTTGGCAAAAATTATAATTTGTAATTGAAATAAAAGAAAAAATAGTTATAACTTGTAGCAAAAATTATAAGTGTTTAAAAAAAATTGTAATTTATAATTAAAATTAATAATAAAAAGTTAAAAGTTACTAATAATAGTTTTGCAAAGACTCCCTAAAGTACCTATGGGAGCTTCAAATCCTCAAACTACTAATCTCAAATTTTTACTTTTAAAACTATTGTCACGCCCTAACTTTCGGGTCATGCGAAAAGCCAACGAACAACCACCAAAACCTCCCAACACAAACGGATGAAAACTATAAAGCCCAAACAAGGCTAAAACCTTTGTAAAAATGTATTCTCGAGGGTTTGTTTGATCAAAAGAATAGCTCAAGAGACTACGATTACAGCCCCACAAGCTAAGCCTTTAAGAAAAATAAAATACAGGTTTTGGATAAATTTTTTTTTTATTTTTAAAGAAGTTTAGGCCGTTCCAAAATCATCCTCGAAACACAAGAGTTTGAATGGAATATATACCATTTGACAACTCCATTTGTAAACTGTTGAACCCAGTAACGAAAAACGTAGTAAGAAACTACAGAAAATAACAACCAATCCATGGTTCTCTCGAAAGCATTAAAACATGCATACATCCATAAGAATTATATACGCATTACAACATGTTATATCCAACATGAAACATATACAAAAAGGTATAAACAACCTATCAAGACAAAATAGAAGTCTTGTCATCAGCCACCTCCGGACACCCCAAGGTCAACCTACAGGACCACGTTTACCTGAAAAAGGTCTTACAACAAAATTCCACACCATGTGCCGAAACCCAATAGAAACAGACTACAAAGTTATAAAGCAGGTTATGCAATCATAAGCATAAAGACTCAACCACATGAGCCCAAAAGGTTTTTCACTCTCAAAATCACAAGTTTTCCATCAGGCTAACACGAGCCTCAAAAGGTTTTACTTCAAAAAAAACCACGTTTTCATCCATAAAACCATGTATTGCCAATAGAGCAATAAACATGCCACAGTTAAGGAAAAACGGTAATCAAGATGCAATTTTTGACTCGAAACACACAATCGAGGAAAAGATAAAATAGTATTCTCCACTTAGATCACACAATCGAGGAAAAAGATAAAACAGTATTCTCCACTCAGATCACACAACTGAGAAAAATAAGATAAAATAAAATCTATGTACCGACTCTGTTTACTCAAGACAAAGGCAACAACTATAGACTCCTGCCAATTACCCTAGTCCTAAACCACTTAAGGCTTGCTAGGTAATGACAAGTTCTATACGAAATTACAACAACGCTGCCACACACGGGGGCAACCGGCTCTTTACGGATTACAACCGAGGGAAGAAGCACCAAATTGCTCTTTACGGATTGTCACGACCGAGGGAAGAAGCATCCAACTGCTCTTTATGGATTGTCACGACCGAGGGAAGAAGCACCCCAACCAAACATTGCTACGGTACATCTACAAATCATTCAAAAATTAGTACGTAGCTAAATTACGAAAAACGGTAAAATAGTTTTACAGTTATACATCAACATGTATAAAAAGATTCAAAATCTATCAACATGGAGATCTACTAGCATGTAAAAATATACTCCCATCAAACGTTTAAAATCTGAAACTCAACCCCAAGGGTTAGCTCCAAACCTCCAAAAACATGTTTTCAAGCCTCCCAATCCTCCGTTTTCAATACCACATTTTGAAAACTGTGAACATCCACAAGTCATATCATATAATAAACTAAGAAAAGCGCAAAACATGCTTCTCACCCAAACAAACAAGGTTTAAACATAAAATATGATATTTGGCCAAAAATGGATGAAAAACAGTTAAGAAAGTTTGACATACCCTCACTATTTTGGCCATAACTTATTTTACAAAAGAATTTTATTGGGAGAGAGGTGTCATTGGAAAGAAGACTTCCAGGGCTTCAATTTGAGTACAAGAATGACCCAATTTTGAGTCCGGATGACGGAGATATGATCCAAACAAAATAGCCCTGTGCAGCGAGTCCGCTCGAGCGAATATTGGGCGCTCGTGCGCTCGAGCGAGCTACCACCCGGGAAAAATCCAGATTTTCCTATTTTTGAGTTCCAAGCCCCTAAAACTATCAAACACTCATATGATACTTCAAAACACACATAAACCTACTGATTCGCATATTTTCAACACCTACGATCATACGTGAGCTCAAACCATCAAGAACCACCGAAAGAAACATTCAAAATCCGATTTCATCCAACCAAAATTAACCAAAAACGCATTTTTAAACCAAAACCCAGTTTAACGAAACATAAATCTATTTTTCATGCATTGTTAACTGGTAAAAAAGCATATAATTGCACATAGCACCCTTTAAAGACAACATAGTCTAGGATCCTACCTCGTTGAGTCAAAAAACTCGACGTCTCGATCCACATGCAAAACCTGACTTCGTCGGAATGTAATTCTGTTCGGATGAAAGCATAGCCCACCACGAGGATACTAAGGATCCACTGTCTGATCGTCGAAAATCGAGCCTCGAGCCCCCGAGAAGTTAGAGAAAGGCATGGAGAAAAAGAGAAAACTTAGCTTGTAAGTTTTGAAAATATCTAACTCCAGATATTTATAGGCTCCGAAAATATCTTTGTTTTTTTTTAAAAAAATTGCACCACAACACCCAACGGCCAACACGGACCCATACACGCCCGCACCTAACGATGTACATACCAAAACATAACTCAGAGGTCAACAACGCTCGAGCGCTCGAGCGCTCAATCATCACTTGAGCTGTCTGCTATCGACATCTATCTCTGCTACACCACCGCTCGAGTGCACAACCACTACTCGAGCGGTCATCGTTGGGTGATAACCGAAACATATCTTTCATACGCATCTGTATTCAAGCTCAAAGTACTCACCTGAAACATCACCAAGGTCAAAAGTTAACTCCAACTCCATCAACACTCAAATCATTTCTAAAAAATGAAACGGGTTAGGGTCTCACAACTCTATCCCTCTTAATAAAATTTTATCCCCAAAATTCAACACTGATTCTCAAGCCAAACACTATCCAGCAACCATAAAAAAATCTCTGATGCAAACCAGTGATACCGCACAATAGCAAAAATCCCCCAAGCCTGTCGTTACACGAGGTAAACATGACTTAGAGATTTGATCTCCACATAAACTACACACACATGCAAGTTCCACTGACACCACTGTCATCCATGAGACATCCATAAAACGTTGGATCAAGATCCAATTCACACCGTACACAAATCACTTCTAGTTGCCCGGACCTATCCTTTATCTCACTGCTAGTTGCCCAGACCTACCCTTTAGTGTAGAAGTTTGTGCTCGCTTTTAAGCATGTCCCAAAGAGTCCTATCTCACCGTTGTCAATCGGATCATTCAGTATGTCAAAGGGACTCTGAGTCTTGGGCTGTGGTATCCTCATGATACCAGCACTAATCTTGCTACATTTTCTGATGCTGATTGGGTAGAAAATGTTGACAACCGAAAAAGCACTTCTGGTGGGTGCTTCTATCTGGGAAACTGCTTGGTTGCTTGGCACAGCAAGAAGCAGAACTGTCTCTTTGTCCACTGCCAAGGCAGAATATATTGCAGCTGGTAGCAGCTGTACACAGTTGTTATGGATGACATAGATGCTTCAGGATTATGGCTTCACCTAAGGCACTATGACTGTGTTTTGTGACAACATTAGTGCCATCAATATCTCCAAAAATCTTATCCAATACTCTCGTACCAAACACATAGACATTCGACATCATTTTATTCGCGATCTTATTGAAGACAGTGTCGTATCTCTTGAGTTCATTCCCACTCTAGATCAAAAAGCTGACATCTTCATCGAACCCTTGGACTTTTCTAGGTTTGAATCCCTTCAGATGTCCCTCGGTCTTATCCCTCTTGCTTAGTGGTTTGGGTGCTTTGTATTTCGTTTTTGCTTTTGTTGTTGTTCTTTCTTTTGTTATTTTTTTAAATTATTATTTTTCCTTCTTATGTATTTATCTGTTTGTTTGCATGCTTGTGTACCTGTTCTTTTTACCTGCCCGTGCTGGAACACTTGTGGATGTTTTAATGCTACATTGATTAACTTGTGATTCAATGTTATCTTCTTTTTTAGCATTTTGCATGATTCATTCTCATGAGGGATGGAACTTTATCTTTCGGACTAGATGATCATGTATGTTTCAAGGCATTTAAGTATTTTTCTATACCATGCATTCGCACACACTCTCTTGAATCCTATTAAGTCTGTAAGGTCGATTTGATCTACTTCTCATGGTATACTCCTTTCAGTTGCTTGGATAATCGATATTTGTGGTTTAACTTCAGTTGCTTTTCGGTGAGACCCTGTACCATTTCATTTTCATATATATATCCATGTTTGACATGTTTCTTTTATCACATGAATATCATCTATGAATGGTTTATGCTTTGGAGTTATAGAACAGCATGTGTATATGTGTTTTACGCTTTTTCGGGCTTTGTTTAGGTTTATTTGGATGGTTTTTGGACTGTTAAATTGAGACCAAAATAGTAGGCCGTGACCCAGCAGTTTAGTCGACTAGGCTGGTTTGCTCAGTCGACTGGATCGAAGTTTTTGGGTTCGATCGACTGGACCGACCCCTCCAGTCGACTAGACCGTGGCGGTGGTGAGAGTCGTATAGATCTAGCATACCTTCAGTCGACTGAAGTGGCCTCTTCAGTCGACTGGGCACTTGTTTTGTCGAGCTCTATATATATTCCAGGGGCTGGAATGTTTGGAGAAAGCTTACTTCTTCCTCTTTCTCTACATTCTCTCTACAATTTTGTGTTGCCTGAGCCTAGTTTTCGACAATTAGCTTGTGGATCCTTGCTATTCACGCTGCTAGCTTCGTGTTCATCCGGACAGATTCTCGTTCCGATGAGGTTTGGATTTTGAGGATTCGAGTTTCGACTCATCGAGGTAAGATTCTAGACCCCACTGTTGTTAAAGGGTGCTTCATGCAATGATATGTGTTTTCACCGGTTGAAATTGCTAGAAAATGATTTAAATGTCATATTTATATTTAAACTTTATTTTTTGGGTAAAAAGCATGTTTTTTTTGCTTTTTTTGGTTTGTTACTTTATATGACTTGTGGATGTTGGGTTTTCAAATGGTGTTCTTGAAAACGGTGGAAAATTGTAGTTTTGTGAAAATCTTGACAAATCATGTTTTGGAGGTTTGAAGCTAACACTTGGGGTTGAGACTCAGTTTTGAAACGTTTTGTTGAAAATGAAAAAAATATTTTAAAAATATTTTTGTTGATCTCCATGCTAATAGATGGATCTATTTATACATGTTTAATGTATATTTGTGAAAATATTTTTCTTAGTTTTTGAGCTATGAGTTGATTTTTTGTCAATGATTCTCTAGATGTACCGAGATAGTGAGTATGTGGCACAAGTTGCCCTCGGTGGAAGTCCAGAAACGTGCGCAGAGTAGGTACCTTTGTCCTTCGGGGTAGTTCCCGTAAACAAGGTGTTAGGTGCTTATATCCTTCGATTTTAGTCCGTAAAGTCAGCAGTTACGTTGTGGTGGCTCCGTATAGAACTTGTCATTATCTAACAGGTCTTAAATGATTCAGGGATTAGATAACGGATAGGAGTCTATAGTTGTTACCTCTGTCCCATTGTGGCAGAGTTGGTACATAGGATTCATTTTCTCTTTCCTCAGTGTGTGATCCGAGTGGAAAAACAACATTTTAGTTACTGTTTTCTTTAACTATAAAACGTTAGTTGCACTATTTAAATGCTTAGTTTTGTGGAAGAAAAACTGTTTTGGAGACTTATGGGAGTCTGATGGGAAAACTTGAGATTTTATGAAGTAAAATCTTTTTGGCTCTGTGGTTGAGTTAGCTCACACTATATGATTGCATATCCTTCTTTACAGCTTTGTAGTCTATTTCTATTGAATTTCGGCTCATGGTGTGGGATTTTGTTGTAAAACTATTTTCAGATTTGGAGATTGATGATCATGAGGAGTTGATCTAGTGGTGCCCGCGGTGGCGGAAGACTTTTATTAGTTTTCCTTTTTGTATGCCTGTTTTTGAAGGCGTGTTTTGTACGCCTTAGGGCGATATATTTATGCATATTGGAACTGGATGTTTTTTATTTATGAGAGTTGCATATTGGGTATTCTTTGGTTTCAACAGGTGGATTTGATTATATGAAAACCTATTTTTATAAAACTAGTGTTTGGTGGATTTTCACGTGACCTTGGGTTTTGGGGCATGAGAAATTGGTATCATAGCTCTGGGTTCGAATATCTAAGAGCCATGGAAAGAGGGTTTATCACCTGGTGAGGTTGACTGCGTATGCTTGCTTGCATGTGGTTAAACGTTTTTATAACATGCTGTTAACTTTTTGAGCATGCTCGTCTGTGTATATATGGGTATGGGGTTGAATCTCAAGATTGATGAGTCTTGCCTTAGGGTGTTTGGAATAACAGATTTGGGAGCCAAGTTAGAAACGCATTTGGACGACGTGTTTTCTAGAAAGGAATCTGAATAATTTATCCAAATTAACGTATCAGTCTTGTAGGATAGCTTATCCTGTTAAATTGCTTTATATAAACTTATGTCCACACGGGGAGGACGAGGACGGGGTCGTGGCAGAGGCCATGGCGGAGGTCGTGCTTAGGCTCAGGTTCCGGAAGAGGGGGACGTTTATGCCCCACAAGGACAGATGGGCAGTGCTGACATCGTAAAGGAGATGCTTACTACTATGAGAGCTATGGCAGAGGCGACTAGGGTAAGAGTGAGGGATCTTGAGCCAAGAGCCTCTATGGCTATGAGGGAGTTTCGGTGGTTGGATCCTCCAACCTTTTCTGGAGAGCCAGACCTCATAGTTGCTACTGAGTGGTTGGAAGTGACCACGACGATCTTTGATACTGTTGATATTGAGGAGGATGCCTTGTGCGTGAAATTGGCAGCATTCCAACTGCGAGAGGATGCGAGGGAATGGTGGAAGTTTGCCAAGACCACAGTGGATGACACGTGGGCCTCCTTCACGGGAGTCTTCTTACAAAAGTATTTCCCAAGATCTTCGAGGGATACATACCGAGAGAAGTTCCTCTCCCTTGTTTAGGGGAACCTTACTGTCGTCTAGTATAAGGCCAAGTTCGTAAATCTGTCGCGGTTCGCAGCTGAGATGATACAGGGGAGAGACCCACCAGTGTGTTTCGAGTGTGGTCAATCTGGTCATATTTGCAGATACTGTCCTCGAAGAGAGAGTGTTCAGAGTTCGATGGGAGCATCGGTTGCTCCATTTACCTAGAGATGAAAAACTCCACAGCAACCTAGGGCCCAGACGTCTAGGTTTACAGAAGGAGGTGCCTCAGCACAATCTGTGAGGCAATCGTCAGCCCAAGGTTATGGTGGACAGACAAGAGCACCACAGGCCAGAGCTTATGTCCTTGCTGGTCCCAGTGCTTCTAAAGCACCAATTATGCCTGATGCTACAACTACTCCAGCCATGATCAGAGGTACTCTTCTAGTCTATAGATCATGGGCTAGTGTCCTCATCCACACAGGAGCATCGTATTCTTTTATATCTTCTACCTTTGCATCTGCATTGGGGTTGGTGGCAGATTCAAATGTGGTGTTGAGTAAAGTTTACAGATCTTGAGAGTTAGGAGTCACTGGTCGTTGTTTAGAGTTTGATTTTATCATTCTAGACATGACCACGTTTGATGTCATCCTAGGGATGGACTGGTTGACTACCTACCGTGCCTTTATAGATTGTGAGCGACGGAGAGTGTCAATCTGTATGCCGGAAGGTGACTGCTTTTACTTTGGATTTCCTCTTTTCTTCTCTCAAGTTGGATGAGGCAGTTGGGGTTTGAGAGGAGTTACCTCCTGTGTTTTGCGACTATCTAGATGTCATTCTTGACGATCAGTTGCAGGAGTTGCTTGACAAGGGGTTTGTGCGGCCGCGTACGTCGTCGTGGAGAGCTCCAGCTCTTTTCGCAAAGAAAAAGGATGGGTCCTTGAGATTGTGCATAGATTATAGGAAGCTAAACCAAGTGACGGTAAAGAACAAGTATCCTATGCCGAGAATTGACGACCTATTTGACTAGCTGGAGGGATCGAGCTACTTCTCGAAGAATGATTTGAGGTCAGGGTATCACCAGCTGAGGATTAGGGGCGAGGACATAGCGAAGACCACCTTCTGGACTCGTTATGGTCACTATGAGTTTCTGGTCCTGCCGTTCGATTTGACGAATGCCCCTGCTACATTTATAGGTTTGATGAACCGTATCTTTCACCATTATCTGGATAGTTTTGTGGTCGTGTTTGTGGATGACATTCTGATCTATTCACCCATGAGGGAGATGCATGAGGAGCATCTGCATGTTGTCTTAAAGCTTCTGAGAGAGCATCGCTTGTATGCGAAGTTTGAAAAGTGAGAGTTTTGGATGTCAGATGTGAGATTCCTTGGACACGTGCTGTTAAAGGATGGAGTGTCAGTGGACTCGTCAAAGACTGATGCCGTGATGAGCTGGGAGCGACCGAAGAATGTCTTTGAGATTCATAGTTTTTTGGGTTTGGTAGGCTATTATCGGCGGTTTGTAAAGGACTTTTCTAGATTGGCAGCACCGATGACGCGTTTGACGTGGAAGGGAGTTACGTTCGTGTGGAGCGAGTCATGTGAGTCGACTTTCTAGGAGCTAAAAAGGAGGTTGACCAGTGCGCCAGTGTTGATTATTCTAGAGCAAGGTCTAGGGTATACAGTGTATTGCGATGCGTCGCACGATGGTTTAGGCTGTGTATTGATGTAGGGAGGTAGGGTTGTGGCTTATGGATCACGACAATTAAAGACACATGAGAAGAACTACCTTACACACAATCTGGAGTTAGCAGCCATAGTCTTCGCCTTGAAGATATGGCGGTACTATCTTTATGGTAAGCACTTCGAGGTTTTCTCTGATCACAAGAGCTTAAAATACTTGTTTTCACATAAAGACTTAAATCTTTGCCAATGACGATGGATGGAGTTGTTGGAGGACTACGACTTTGATTTGGAGAACCACCCGAGAAAGGCAAACGTCGTAGCCGACGCACTCAGTAGGAGATCTCATGGTTCGTTAGGTTCCGCAGCTATACGAGAATGAGATATGCTTGGAGATGTTAGGGAGTTTGATCTGTGTCTCGGGGAGACAAGGAGAGGCACGACTTTGTTTTTAGTAGCATCATGACCTGCATTAGTTGCACGTGTGTTAGAGGCTCAGCAAACCGATCAGGAGGCTTAGATGATACGAGACCGTATTACTAGTGGGAAGGACACTACGGGATGAGTTGTAGGCCCAGATCAGAGTTTGAGGTTGACAGGGAGATTGTTTGTGCCGGAGTCGTGCCGTGCTGAGGTGCTACATGATTTTCATCATTCACGCTATGCAGTGCATCGAGGAGGCACGAAGATGTACCACGATTTGTGCAGTCAGTTCTGGTGGACGAGAATGAAGAGGGACATGATCTGGTTTGTGTCTCAGTGCCTTACTTGTCAGCAAGTAAAGGTCGAACATCAGAGACCGGCAGGACTGTTGCAGCCGTTGCCTATATCTGAGTGGAAGTGGGAGAATGCCACGATGGATTTTGTATCAGGACATCCTCGATCGCTGAAGGAACATGATGCTATTTGGGTTGTGGTTGATAGGTTGACGAAGTCGGCACACTTTCTTCCCATTCATGTGAAGGATTCGGTGGATAGATTGGGTAGGTTGTATGTACGTGAGATAGTCCGACAACAGGGAGTACCTGTGACTATTGTTTCTGATTGACACTCGCACTTTACATCGCGCTTTTGGCAGAGTCTTTAGGTGGCTTTGGGGACGAGCTTCACCTTTAGTACAACTTTTCACCCACAGACAGACGGTCAGTCTGAGAGGACCATCCAGATTTTAGAGGACATGTTGAGAGCCTGTGTGCTTGATTTTTGGGATTCTTGAGAGGAATATCTATCGTTGGTAGAGTTTTCATACAACAACAGCTATCAGTCTAGTATTAGAATGGCACCGTATGAGGCTTTGTATGGTTGACCGTGTAGATCGCTTGTGTGTTGGACAGATATGGGAGAGACCACTATTTTGGGACCCGACTTAGTACGGGAGACAACGGAGAAGATTGCCATGATTCGTCAGTGTTTGGTGACAGCTCAGAGTCGCCAGAAGAGTTATGCAGATCAGTGGAGGAGATCGTTGGAGTTTGCAGTGGGGGATTCTATGTTCCTGAAGGTCTCGCCACGTAGGGGTTTAATGAGGTTTGGTCGTAGTGGGAAGCAATCACCATGCTTTATTGGACCATTCGAGATCCTGGAGAGGATTGGGGTGGTAGCATATCGTCTGGCCTTTCCACCTCAGTTAGCGTCTATGCACAACGTATTTCACGTTTCCATGCTCCAAAAGTATGATCCAGATCCGTCACATGTTCTGGATTGGGCCGAGTTGCGGATAGATGAGGATGTCATGTATGAGGAACATCCTGTGAAGATTCTAGACACGAAGGAGCAAGTGTTGAGGGGGAGAACGATTGGTCAAGGTCCTTTGGCTTCATCACGGGGTTGAAGAAGCCACTTGGGAGCTTGAATCTGGGTTTTGTGCTAGATACCCGGAGTTGTTTACCTTGTGACCTTGTAGTGAATTTCGGGGGGAAAATTCCTTAAGGGGGAGAGTTGTGTGACCCTGTACCATTTCATTTTTGATATATATCCACATTTGATGTGTTTCTTTCATCACATGAATATCATCTATGAATGGTTTATGCTTTGGAGTTGTAGAACAGCTTGTGTAGATATGTTTATGCTTTTTTGGGCTTCGTTTAGGCTTGTTTGGATGGTTTTTGGACTATTAAACCAAGACCAAAATAGTAGGTCGTGACCCAGCAGTTCAGTCGACTGGACTGGTATGTTCAGTCGATTGGATCGAAGTTTTTGGGTTCGGTCGACTGGACCGACCCCTCCAGTCGACTGGACCATGGCGGTGGCAAGAGTCGTGTAGATCTAGCATACCTTCAGTCGACTGAAGTGGCCTCTTCAGTCGACTGGGCGCCTGTTTTGCCAAGCTCTATATATATTCCATGGGATGGAATGTTTGGAGAAAGCTTATTTCTTCCTCTCTCTACAATTTTTTGTTGCCCGAGCCAAGTTTTCAACGATCAGCTTGTGGATCCTGGCTATTCACGCTGCTAGCTTCGTGTTCATTCGGACAGATTCTCGTCCCGACAAGGTTCAAATTTTGAAGTTTTTAGTTTTGACTCATCAAGGTAAGATTCTAGACCCTACTGTTGTTAAAGGGTGTTTTATGCAATTACATGTGTTTTCACCGGTTGAAATTGCTAGAAAATGCATTAAATGCCATATTTATGTTTAAACCTTGTTTTCGGGTAAAAAGCATATTTTTTTCACTTTTCTTGGTTTATTACATCATATGACTTGTGGATATTGGGTTTTCAATGGGTGTTCTTGAAAACAGTGGAAAATGGTGATTTTTTGAAAATCTCGACCAATCATGTTTTGGAGGTTTGGAGCTAACCCTTGGGGTTAAGACTCAGTTTTGAAACGTTTTGTTGATAACGGAGAAACATTTTAAAAACGTTTTGGTTGATCTCTATGCTGATGGATGGATCTATATATACAAGTTTAATGTATATTTGTGGAAATATTTCTTCATAGTTTTTGAGCTACGAGTTGATTTTTGGTAAATGATTCTCTAGATGTACCGGGATAGCGGGTATGTGGCATGAGTTGCCCTCGGTGGAAGTCCGAAAACGTGTGCAGAGTTGGTATCTTTGTCCTTCGGGGTAGTTCCTATAAAGGTGTTAGGTGCTTTTGTCCTTCAATTTTAGTCCGTAGAGTCAGCAATTACGTTGTGGTGGCTCCGTATAGAACTTGTCATTATCTAATAGGTCTTAAATGATTCAGGGATTAGATAATGGATAGGAGTCTATAGTTGTTACCTTTGTCCCTTTGTGGCAGAGTCGGTACATAAAATTTATTTTCTCTTTTCTCGGTGTGTGATCTGAGTGGAAAAACAACATTTTGCTTACTGTTTTCTTTAACTATAAAACGTTATTTGCACTGTTTAAATGCTTGGTTTTGTGGATGAAAAACTGTTTTGGAGACTTATGGGAGTCTGATGGGAAAACGTGGGGTTTTATGAAGTAAAACCTTTTTGGCTCTGTGGTTGAGTTATCTCCCACTATATTATTGCATATCCTTCTTTATAGCTTTGTAATATATTTTTATTGAGCTTCGGCTCATGGTGTGGGATTTTGTTGTAAAATCATTTTCAGGTTTGGAGGTTGATAATCATGAGGAGTTGATCTAGTGGTGCCCGCGGTGGAGGAAGACTTTTATTAGTTTTCTTTTTTGTATGCTTGTTTCTGAAGGCGTGTTTTGTACACCTTATGGCGATATATTTATGTTAGGAATGTATACTGAAAAACTATGCTTTTTAGGTTTTTTATTCTTGATCCCTGGCATATTAATGAGAAACATTTGAGATGTTTTTGCATT